>JAMKQA010057113.1:0-11638 GCA_024699735.1 Posidonia australis
TAGTATGTATCTTTGTTTCCTAAGTTTTCTTCTCTATTTCCGTATCTAGAAATGCATGATTCATTACTGTTTTTCTCTGTCTTCTTGGCTGAATACATAACATTTGAATGAGCATGAGCAAATGTGGATTTCATGATGCTTTACAAGTATATGTGGCTATTAGGACCCATGATTTGCGTTCTGTTTTGTCTTTGTGTTTTGTTTCATTCTTGATCATGGATTATATCATGTGCTGGATAATACCATGTAGCTCATTTGCATGATTTTTAGAGTGATTATATTTGCAATGAATCCGTTTTTAGCATCTGCATCAATTTACTTGCACGCATCATATTATCCACTGGCAGTTCTGGGTTGGGTTCTAGATCAGCAGCAGTCTGAACCAGAAAAACCTGGGGCGCACCATTCTAGCGCACCTCTCAGGCGCACCAGACTAGCGCACCTCACCAGAGCACCAGTCTGGCGCATGCACCTGCTGCACAGACTGGTCAGAGGGCATTTTGCATGCATATTTTCATGGTTTTTTTCAAATGGCTTCCAGTGCAATTTCTATTTTGCTGATTCTCTGGTATTCTATGATTCTGCACGATTGCTTTTGCTATGGATTAGTTGGTTTTCTACTGTTTTCCTAATTTGCTAGATCAGTCCATGTGGACTCTGGTAGGCTGTATTCTGCACCTTTATCCTATTCGGAAAGCTTGTGCTTCAGCCCATAATCCAGAGACTTGGATGATCTTGTTTTCCTCATTTTAATTGCATTAATGTAACATTGTGTGAGGTTATTTGCCCTTGAACACAGGGTTCACCAGCTCTTGCATTTGGATCATGATTTGGTTTCCTCAAGTCTTTACAACTTTCCCGAATGCATTTTTGAGATTTAGGCTTTTCTGAATGCATCTTAACATTGCATATTTGCTCTGTTTTGATTCTGGAACACTCTGGACCACCTAGGCGCACATAGGTGGCGCACCAGATTGGCACACCAAACCAGCACACTGCTCTGTGTTCAGCACATAGCTTGCTTTCATATGATTTTATCATGCTTTCTCGACTTGCTTTTCTCCTGGATCTTCCCTGGTTTTCCTCCTGGATTTACTAGGAAGGCAGACTCTGTTTTTACTGTTTTATGTGTTTTAAAACTTGCATTTGCATATAGAGAGCAACGATGATAAATCACTCGAAAATGATGCAACTTTGATTTGATTATGCAATACCTTTGCATTACATGCTAGACCAGGAATAAAGAGTGATGTTTCTGAACATTAGGACACTCCCCTTGCACATCATGCACCTATTAGCATAAGGCACTAAGCATGGCATGGCATATCGCCCTCGGGCGTATATAAAAGGCTGAAAAGCCAACATTTCATAAGCATTGGAGTAATCATAGAAGACATATTTTATCGGGCGTACGAGGGTGCTTAACACCTTCATCGTACGTAACAGGGATCCTTACCCTCATTTTTGGTTTTCGAAGACCTTTCTTTTTTATTGTTTTTGCATGATTTTTCATGTTTCTTGGTTTTCCTCGTCTTCCATAATAGACTAGGTGGCGACTCCTGCATTTTGCATTTTTGTTTTGTTTTTCTGCCGTAGCTCTGCCGACTTTTCGCATTTCTTTGCGATCCTCGCCGGCATGGTTACAATAAGGCCTAATGCAATCTATATCATCATGTACAATTAAATTTAAAATGTGAGAACAACACCTAAAATGTAATAATTCATCATTTAATATTGGTCTTATATTTCTTTTTAATAATTTTATTGCAACATTGTTATTAGAAGCATTATCAAAATATATTGTATTAATTTTAAAATATATGTTATATTCTTTAGCAATATTTTCTATCATATTTACTATAGCTTTACTAGTATGTAGTTGATCAAATACTCTAAAAGCAATTAATCTTTTTTGTAAATTCCATTCTATATCTATCCAATGTGTAGTTAAACATAAGTATGAAAAATTATTACGACCAGTCCAAACATTACATGTTAATGATATTTTATATAATAAACTAAAAAAAAATTCTAATTAAATCTTGTTTATCTTTTTTAAATGTTTTATAAATTATATTTTTTGTTGTATTTCTAGAAAAACCTTTAAATTGTGGATTCAAATAATTCTATACACATGATTCAAAATTTTAATTTTCAGAAAAAAGAAAAAGATTGTTCATCTTGTACTATAATTATACCTTCTTTTGTTTTTTTTCTTTTGTATTATATTTCTAGTTTACTATTCTACTAGAACTTACATGTAATTTAGATTGTTTTAAATTAGTGCTATCATCTTTATTGTGTTTAGCTATACATTTTTGTAAATGCTTAACTATGTGACCTACATGCCCTCTTTTAGGACATGTGTATCTTGTACTACAATAATTACAATAACACCTACTTTCATTTGTAAGTTCTATAGTTATATACTCCCAAATCTAAGAAATTTGTTTCCTAGGTTTCTTTGAGGTTGTAGATTGTGTTTGGGTGATTTAAGGTTGGTCTGAATCCTGATTAGGGATATAGTCATGACTATCAATATTTTCCATTTTAATATATAAAAAAATGATTATAAAAGAAAAATCTTTAACCTATAAAATCTAAAACCAAAAAATGGAGGAATCAAGAGTAAAGAATTTAGATGGATTAGAAGTAAAGAAAATTCAATATTAGAGGCTGGAGGAGAGTAGTAGTTGCAGTGAAGTCTAAAACTAAACAGCAAAACTTGAAATCTTCACTTGAGTAGAAAGTAGGAATTGAGAGTGTGGGAATTGAGAGTGTAGGAATTATAGTAGAGATGAGAATGGAAGAGTGAGTTGTGCAATGAATGAAAGGATTGGGGAATATTTATAGATGTGAAAAGAAGAAGAAAAAGAAGAGGAAAAAAGAAAAGAAAAGATGGGTGAACGTTGTAAGGCAACGTTCCACAACGACCCATGGTCGTTTATTTTTTTGTCAAAAAAACCGAACCACCCTAGCATAGCTCGACTCGCCAAATGACCTACTGTCTCGAGTTAGCTAGGCCAAGCCCATGGGCCTAGCCTAGTTTTTTTGGGGGCCAGACCCGATTTTTTTACAAGCAGGGCCGATCGGTTTAGGACCGGTCCAGTCTGATTTCCACCTCTACTTGTGACTAATGTTGTAAATCTTGGAATATTATTTTAATATTTTTGAAATTTTAGACATTAAAATATTATTTCACTTAATTATCGGGACATTGTTGAGTATTTTTTTATTTTTTATTTTAACCTCTGCACGGTAAGGAAGTGATTTTGTCCGTTAACGTGAAAAAACAATAGCCATAACTTTCCAATTGGATCATCTTTATAAACAGCTTACCCGTTTTTACTTCAAGTAAATCATGAACTCACTATCATTGCATCCTGCATGGTGAAACTGATTTTGTACGTCATGTAACAAAAAAAAAAGGAAAAAAGAAAAAACGACTTCACAATTGGATCATCTTTATAAACACCCACAAGTAGTGCTTACCGTTTTTTCTTCGAGGAATCATGAACTCACCATCATTGAGTTGTAATGGACGGAACACCTTTAGCATTGAAGTTTGAACATTTTCTCAAAAATTTCTCATTGTAGTCAGCACGGTTTAATGAAACATTTGACATGTTACTGCGGAATTGCAAGCGCTCTTGCCTTGATTTTCAGGATGCCATAATGCTTCGAAATAGCACAATGCAAATCAATTTTTGTGGCATCTTCTGGTGACTCAAACGTTGGTTTGTTGAATTATTTCAGATGCTCTGATGAGATACAAGGGCAATAGTGCTAGATAATATGCCTTAAATATATATTTCCAAAAGCACTTTCCTTTTTGAAAGGAGATTGTGATTATGGAACGTCATTTGAGAATGTCATACGGTTGGAGAAAACCAGGAATGAAATACAAAGCCATGGCATAAGAAACCTTAAATTATATGAAAGTTGTCAATATTCTGGGATTTATCCTTAAATTTGACTTTGAGAAAGCATTTGATAACGTTAATGGGAAATTCTTGTTAAACTCACTTAAGAGACTTGGTTGTGGATCCAAATGGATCTTTTAGATCAATATGTATATTTCTTCAACTAAGTTCTTTATCCTTGTAAATGGGTCCCGTAAGGGTCATTTTGGTGCATCTAACGGACTTCGACAAAGTGACTCCATTTCCCCCATTCTATTTATTGTAGTCTCCCACATTCTAACTCTGGCTATAGATAAAGAGTTTATCTTGGGGATTCAATTCCCAAATGGGACACTAAAAGTGGTACATATACAATATATCGATGATACCATTCTCTCTCTCCTCTGACAGAAATAATATAGTGAATATCAAAAGAATACTATGTTGTTTTCAAACTTGTTCTGGGTTTAAAATAAATTTCCAAAAATCTTCCCTTACTAGTGTTGGTGTTTCAGAGTCATCATTGAAATATTGTTGCGATATCCTAGGATGTCAAGCAGCAGATTTGCCTATTACCTATCTTAGCCTTTTTTTTGCATCATAGAAAAGCTACATTTATAGACTGGACATCTGTTATTGAGAAGATTTCAAACAAATTATCCTCTTGAAAAGCAAAATTTCTATTTTTGGGTGGCAGATTAACTTTGTTAACTCTGTTCTATTGGCTATTCTAACCTATTACCTATTTGTATTACACTTTCCAGCAAAAGTTGAATACGAAATTGACATACTGAGGAGTAGGTTCTTATGAAAATCTACCTCTCCCAATAATAAGGGATATCATTTAGTTAAATGGGCTGCTTTATATCGCCCTAAGCAACATAAGGGCTGGGGCATCATTAACTTAAGAAATTTTAGTCTGACTTTTAAAAGAAAATTACTGTGGCAATTACTCTCTCATGCACCTAATTTGAAATAACCTACTTTGTTAAGAGCTAGATATTTTTCTCGTTCTTGGCCAGGAGCTATTCTTAACACTTCTGAAGGAAAATGTTCTCCAATTTGGCATGAATTAAAATCCTACTTTAATATCATTAACTGCTTCTCCAGCTATGAAGTTTGCAATGGAGACAATACAATTTTTTGGAAAAATAAATGGAAAGATGGGGTTCCATTGAAACTTAAATTTCCTGAGTCATATAGCATTGCTAAATATAAAAAAGCATCTATCAAGAAAGTAATTGAGCTACAAAGGAATGATTACCAGGCATTATTTAATTTCAATTCTGATTATTTTGGTCAAATCTATGCTATTCAATTGCAAGCAAACCAGCTTGCTGAACTATTCAATGGGATTCAGCTGCAAACAGCTATGGATAGAATGCTTTGGAGTCCAACTGCTAATTCTATATTTTTTGTTAATTCATGTTATGATGTAATCAATGATGGTGGCATTAGATTTTATTTATACAAAAAAATTTGGAAAGCTTGGGTGCTATTTAAAATTAAACTATTTACTTGGTTGTTGGTGTCTGTAGACACCCCAATTTTGAGGTCACTTGGTAGCAGGCTCCTCCGGATGATGCTCTGGTTGCGACCACCAAAACCCTAGCCACACAAGCCCAATTAGATCCACACTAGCCCACTCTGACCCAATTAAACTTAAAACCAAACAAACTAAATTAAATCCACTTAAAATCCACTTAAAAACTAATTAATCAAACAAATAAAACCCTAATCAAGCAAAATTCATTTAAATCCAATTAAAATCAAAGGAAAACCCTAAGTCCACCTAAAAATCCAATAAAACCCTAAAACCCACTTAATCCAATTAAAATCCACCTAAAATCCAATATAACCCTAATTAAACAAATAAAACGCTAAGTCCACATAAACATCCAAGAAAACCCTAATTAACCAAGTAAACCCTAAACCCACTTGAAACCCAATCAAAACCCTAAGTAATAAAAAATCATTAAATAAACTCTAATTAAAACTCAAAACCCTAATCTCAAATCAATTGATAAAACCCTAAATCTAAAATTAATAATCACATTTAAATCATAAAACTCTAATTAAAAACTTAGAATTAAAACCTTAAAATCCAAGAAAATTCCAAAAATAAAAGAAAACAAAATCCTAAATCAAAACCTAAATAAAATACTTAATTAAATCAAGTAAAATACTTAATTAAATCAAGACCAATGAAATCTAAGTTTAATCTAATCAAGTTCATATTTTAAACCAACCAAATCAAAATTAGAAATTAATTCAAATAAATCCAAAACCAAAAATCAAGAGAAGACAATTTAATCCATTTAAAATCAAAACAAATCATTTAATTAAATTTAAATCATCAAATAAAACCTTAATCAACTTAAAAAAATTAAAATACAATTAATCAACCCAAATCCTCAAATCAAATCACAAATAATCAAATTAATCCTAAGTTTAAATCACACAGCAAAATAAAAATCAAAACAAAAAAAAGATTAAAAACAAACCTTAGCCCATTCGTTAGCCCAAATAGCCCAAAAATCCTTAAACCAGCAAACTTAGGAAAACTGGAAAATAAATCCGGTGAGCTCACCGCCGGCGGCCCACCATCTCTGGCGGCCAATCCCTCCATCTCCGACGCGCGATCCTCCATCAGCGAGATCGTCAGACCTTCCTGTTCCAAACTCCCTCTTGATCCAACTACGAGGGACGCCTGTGAGAGGAAAGGACGGCGTGGAGAAGCCTGCCAGAGCTTAAAAGCCTCGGGGCCATCGTCAGTGAAGGCACCGGATCTCCCCCCTGTCAAACGGGTCGACACACCCTAGTCTCACCGGAGAACACGAAGTGACAGCCACCAGCGAACCAGAGTTTCCTCCCTAGAAACCCAAGCCACCAGACCCCTTGTAGCCTCCAGAGCCCCAGCCAGAGCACCACCGGAGCCAACCCAAACACCCCCGTCAACCGCCGCGTCGGAAAAGACACCTCTCTCGACAGGTAACTGCTCCCCCTCTTCTTTTTCTTTCGATCCAGTAAGCCCGTAGAAGCATTTAGACTCCTTTCAGGCCGCGCCAGAGGGGTGTCCCCCGTTCTCTGCTCGCCGCTGCCTTGCCACTGGTGGTGGGTTCACCCCACTGGCAAGGCCCCTCAAGGGCCTCTCCTTCCCTTTTCTCCCCTCTCCTCGTCTCCCTCTCTTCTCCTTTAGTCTCTCCTCCTCCCCCTCTCTCTGGATCTGCTCTGCTCTGAGAAGCTCTCACCGTCGCCACGGTCACTACCGCCGCTGTCGATCGCCGAGTCACCTTGCGTCACATCGTCGACACAGAGGCCTCCACTGCGTCGCTCCGCTCTCCACTTGGTCGTTGCGTCGTCGATCCCAAGCCAAGAGCGCCTTCCTAGACACCGTCGCGTCCTCCTCCAGCGAGGGGGACTGGTGGATCCTCTCAGGCCGTCATAGCCGCCCGTGCCCCTTTCGGGACCCTCCTCGCACCTCCGAGACGCTTCCCCAGCTCCGTCCCATCTAGTCCACTGCTGGAGCGCAACAACCACCACACCGTCATCCACTGGAACACCTCGCCGGAGCGCGAGGTGGGGAGAGCAACTGGGACCTTCTTAGGCCTCGTCGAAGCCACCAGAGAGTTCCTCACGCAGCTCCGGAGGTCCGCCGTGAGTCCGCACGCCGCTCCAGTCGCCAGAGAGCCGCTGTGTCGTGCCACCATCTCTTCCGTCGCCGATAGGAAAGCTCCGCCGGAGCACGAGGTGGGGGAAAAGGCTCGGGCCTCCCCAGCCCCTTCCAACATGCCAGAGGTCGTCGTCGTTCTCCCACGGAGCCTCCCGAGCCACTGCTCTCCTCCCTCAGTCGCCATGTCGCCGTTTGCGCCTCGCCGGAGTTTAAAGCGCCAGTGAACTTTGAAGGAGACTTCTTTTAGGTTAAATCCTTTAGCTTTAGTTTTTTTACACATAGGTCCTCATATCGTTGCATTTGAGTCCTTTTCTTTTTTTTTAGGTCCTTATTTTTTACAGTTCTGTCCCTGTAATTTTTAAATGCCTTTTGATTCCTTTTATTTTGCATATGCCCCCTAAAGGTTTTGCTTTTTTTACTCCTAACATATTCATGTATGTTTTTATCACATCTAGGTCCCTGAAGCCATGATTTCCTTACATTTAGGTACTGTATTTTATATATTAACTCCTGTTAGTTCAAATATTCTTTTATTGTTTTATTATCCTTATGAAATTGCATATTTTTCCCCTGTTACTTTTAATTTTCATTTTAGCCCTGTCATGCATATTTTATCACATTCAAGCCCCTGAATTCATATTAAAGTATTCTTGAACATAAAATTTATATTTTGACTCTTAGATTATTTCTAAATTCCTCATTTAGGGTTTTAAAATGTTTTCCATCATATTTTGGGCTATTTTCGCCCTTGTTTTGCATTTAATCACAGAATCCACTTACAAACCATGTTTTCACTAAGATTTGATCTTTTGCCCTGCATTTTGGCTGCATTTGCACTCACGCAAATTTTGCACTTTAGTCCCTGACTTTTCAGGAAATTATCCAAGTGCAATTTTTGCACCCTTGTGCCACATTGACACTGGACCCGTCATTTGCATGTCAGAATAAGGACCATGAACCTGTTTTTTTCATCTAGTTTCTCGCTCTTTTCGCGAATTTTGCATTTTAGTCCCTGTGATTGTCATTTATTGCATTTACATCTTTTGGTGATTTTTCTTCTCCTAGTTTTTTTGCAAATGACATTATCCAAACATTTAGCATATATTTTGACATATCGTAGGCCATGCATCGCTCCCATGCAAGTACTTGTCATCTCTGGCCAAGAAAAATGACCAAATTGCCCATATGCCCCAATTCATGAGCATGCATCTTGATCTTTGCATTTAGTCTTGCCATGGCATACATATTAGTATGATTAGAGCATGATCCAAGTTTAGCAAACATTCATCTAGCCTTTAGCAAGTAATTGGACTAGAAATATCGAGTTTCTCAGACGTACGAGGGTGCCTAACACCTTCCTCGCGCGTAATAGAAATCCTTACCCATCATCTGGTTAGCAGACATCCAGCCTTCCCATCTGCATCCCATGTGTTCAACCTTTTGTGGTTTTCCTCGTCTATCCCTTAAAAGACTAGGTGGCGACTCATTTTCTTTTTCTTTTATCCTATCCTTGCGCCTTCGCCATCTTGGCATGGCTGTGATCCCTTTCCCCCTCCCTCCAGGTTGACACGGTCACAGTGTCAAATAAGATCCTTACTAGAGATAATCTTCAGAAAAAAGGTTGGAATGGATCAGACTTGGGCATTATGTGTAAAAATTACTGTAAAACTGTCTCTCATCTTTTTATTCATTACTTTTTTGCGACATCAATTTGGAATTTTTTTTACTTATTCTCCTCTATATCCGACTTACTTTCATATTGAGGACTTATTTAATTATAAACCTGCAAGTTCTTTTAACTTATCTGAGATTGGTTGGAATATTTTAATTCCTACTGTGGTTTGGAGTATATGGAAGGAAAGAAATAATAGAATCTTTCGAAATAAGATTACATCTTGTAAGTTTATTACATTTGACATTATTTTTTTTATGTATTCTTGGATAGAAAATTTGGGTTCAGGTTTTGAAAGAGAAGTCTTGCTTCAATCGGTATCAAATATGCAAATTTCATGGAAAAATGACCAGACACAAAATACAGCTACTTCTGTTATCAATGTGGTCCCTCCTCTTCCTGCTGCTCTAGTAGAGCCGTCTTTTTCAACTTATAACTCCAAGGATGACATTGTTGGCTAATTAATCTCTTTTAAATTAGAATATGTTAAATTCATTTGGACTATTTCTATTGCTAGAATTTTGGATGAAGTCTGTCTCTGATTGTTGGGAGTTGTTTTGATTTGGTTTGGGGGGTCTTTCTGCCCCGTGGTTCATGTATTATTTTGAAAATCTTTGACTTCTTGGTGGTGGTTACATAGTCAAGAATTGATTATAAAATTTATATCATTACAAAAAAAAAATAATACAAAGCCATGACTATCTTCAGGTCAAGTATGTTCTATCATTTGTTAAGTGAATGTCGAGTGAAGGTTATGGAATTTATTTATTTTTGCTAATACTAATGTGGATGCAAATTCTATAAACCAAGAATTTTAGTAGAATAGAACTCAGTAAATCTATGAAGATGCTTATATGTTGATGTTTAGTTCGGCCAATGAAATAAAGTTTCAAGTCCTGTTGTTACCGAGCTCTATAAACGTCAATGCTATAATATGGCAACAATTCCTTTGATTTAACTAGTTTTATGTTAACAATGGAAAACAAGGGTCTAAATCTGTGCTCACTATTGCCATCGATGATAGATTAATATGACTAATAACACTAGAAACAAAAACAACATGCAAAAATAAATTTTGTATAAAATATAGAGAGATTTTACTCATGTATAATGAAAAATCTTTTTGATGCAAAAGAAATTATTGCTTGCATCACTGAAGTGTTATTAAACCTTGATGCTTATGTCATTCAGCCTTCACAATGTAATGAGGAGATTTTACTCATGAAAAGTCATTTTGACGCAAAAAATATTATTGCTTGCATCATTAGGGTGTTATCAAATATTAACGCTTGAAGTGTTATTCGGTCTCCACAATGTAATAAGTTATAACCAAAACCACTCTTAGGTGTTAACAAAGAAGAATTGTGATACATGTATTTGTAATTGACTACGTAAAAAAATCATCACTTGAATGCTTCCCTATGTATTCCTTGTAAACAAGCCATAGGATCAAACTTCATTCTTCTAGAGGTACACAAACAACCTCTTTGTTTTTTGAAAAATCGTACAACAACAAAGTCCCACAGTGCAAAATGTGCCACCAAAGTGCCACATTGTGCTTAAGAATCATCGGTCTTGGCTCTTGACCTTAGACACATAAGTCAAACTCAAAAATTTCATTAATTATGGAGGGAAACATGGATTTAAGGTCCTACCAACATTCCCTATACACATCCATGTGCTTTAAAAGTAGGAATCTTCTCATTCCTTTTAAATTACCTTGAAGAGTTACAATTTAAGGCCTCCATTTGGTTCAGATTATGGGTACTTAGATTTTCACATAACCTGATGTGACTTGTAATTTGACAGTATGTGCAGAATTTTGAAAGAATATCAGAATTCAACATGAGTTGGACTCTAGAGATAATCTACAGATTCTTAGATAAAATTACTTTTAAACTTATCTTTTTACACTTAGGCAAAAAAATCTCATTCAAACACGCCCTAAGACTAAAGTTTCAACACTTACAACGAATTATTATTTGATAGAGGTATCCCAAATTGTAGTGCAACATGGAGAGAGCAACTAACAACCTGCATATGAACAAATATTATAAAGCAATGATTTTGAATTATTTGTAATCATTTTTGTCTGGCGATTTTCCTAGCGATAACAAAGCGATTTCTCTGGTCCTTCTGTGTTGCTCCCCGATCTTCTCATCCTACCACCGGATGGTGGTCGGGATGCCTCAGGGGCGCAGGGAGCCCTATCTCCTTCGCTCTCGGAAGGCGGTGTTGGGGCGAGCCTGGGACGATCGGGCTACCACAATGTCTTCTCGGATGGTAAACCCTAACCCTCCTCCCTCTCTGATTTGCCCAGTTAGGGGCAATCGGAAGAGGAAGGCCTCTGTTCCTCTCTGTGGCTCGGAGATGGAGGGGCCTGCTCCCTCT
>JAMKQA010057114.1:0-10924 GCA_024699735.1 Posidonia australis
GCCTAATGCATCCTTAAACCATAAAACTTTAGAAAAGTCAAAAAATAATTCCGGCGAACTCCTGATTTTCCGGCGAGAACTCCGGCGAGCAATTCCAAAGAATCCGGAGTAGGTTTCAGCCTCCGTGATCTTGGCCAACTTCCTCTGACCCTGGCGCGTGATCCCACGGCGCCTAGTGGCTGAGGAGGAAGATCCACGGCTGAGAACCACCTCGCTGGAGTATAAAAGAGTTCGCCATCGACAAACACAGGAGGCTTTTGGGGATCTTTTTTCCAAGCTTCCGAGAGAGTTTCAGACCTTCAGAGCCACCGTCTCGTCCCCGGAGTCCAGCCACCAGCAAACGAGAGCCCCAGAGCATCGCCGGAGGTGCACGTCGCCGTCCAGCCACTGCCGGAGCCTGCAGACAGCCACCAGGTACTCTCCTTCCCCTCTATTTCAATTCCGTCATGCACCCATAGACCCCTTTAGCCTCTGGGACGTGCCGCGAGGGAACCAGGCTCCCCGCACGTCCCCAGCACGTCGTCGCCTCCCCTGCCAGTGGTGGGTTCACCACCGCCGGCGATCTCCGGGCGAGGCCCCCAGTGGGGCCCTTCCCCTTTCCGCTCCTCCTCCTTCCTCCGCCTCTCCGCATCACGCCCGTAACGCCGCCAGCAACCCAGCATCACGCCCGCACCGCCGCGCCGTCGCCGCTCCCGCAGACGCCACCCCACGCCGGCGAGAAGCCCCGCGCCGCTCCAGCCACTCTCGCTCCAGCCCGACGCCACCGGAGGCCTCCCCGCCTCGCGTCGAGCCTTCCTGCGTCGCTCCACTACCAGCCCGACACCGCCAGCCGCTCCAGCCACCGTCGCAGTCTGCCTCGCCGGAGCGCGTGGTGGGGGGAGCTCTCCGGACTCCCGCGAGCTCCACCGACGCCTCCGTCATGCCCCCGCGATGCTCCCCGGGCCTCTGCCGCGCCGCTCCAGCCTCCGGGACGCCGCCAGCCGCGCACTGTCTTCTCCGGCGCCGTCAGAGGCGCCTCGCCGGAGCTCGAGGTGGGTGGCCAATTCAGGCCGTCACGCCTCTGATCCGCTCCGTTGGATCTTCCTAGAACCTCCCTTTCTTACTTCTCGCGAAGTCAGATCGGCGATTGGACATCTGGGGAGCACTTTTTGGTGCCCGTTGATGGTCGCCGGCGACCGTCGATCCTTTTAAAAAAGAAATCATTTTAACTTTTAGTTTAAATAAAATCTGAAGTTTATTTTTTTATTGCAAATAGGTCCTTCTGGAATTACTTTCTGGTCCTTTTATTGCATATAGGTCCTGCACTCATTTTTCTAAAATGTTTCGGATAAAGTTTTAACTGAAAATATTGCATTTTTTACCCTGAACATTTAAACAATGTTTTCTGAGTTAAAAACCTTAATAAAAGCCCCTAGAGTCTTTGAAACATGTTTCCCTTCAGACAATTTGCTAAAAGGACCCTGCACTTTCTTAAAAACTTCCTGAAAGTTCATTTTCTCTGAAAAAATTGCATTTAGGCCCTTGCATGTTTCAAAAACTCTCTAGATAGTTGTTTTTGTTGGTTAAATTGCATGTTAGCCATCTTACTTCTCTGAAACTTTTCCAGAAGCATGTTTTCATTGGGAAAATTGCATTTAGGCCCCTACAAGTTTCAAAAACTCTCTGGATAGTTGTTTTTGTTGGTTAAATTGCATGTTAGCCCTCATACTTCTTTGAAACTTTTCCAGAAGCATGTTTTCATGGTTTAATTGCACTTTAACCCTCTGTTTTTACTGAATTGCTTCCTGAATGCTTTGGTTGTTGGGTATTTTACAGTGAAGCCCCTATGCTTTATTGTAATTACTCTGACTTGCTTTTTTCAGGGGTAAAATGACTGTTTTGTCCCTGAAACTTTTCTAAATCATTTTTGAGTGTTTTCCTTGCATTTTTACCCTAATTTTGTGCTGATTTGACATACATTGCATGCATTGGTGGGTAAATAGCATTTTAGCCCTTACAGAACTTCATTTTGCACTAGGAAGCACATTTGACCCTAGATTTCTTCATACATGCATGGAATGTGTTTTCCAATGTATTTTCACTGATTTGGGCTTCTGGATACTGGTTTTTTCTTAGATTTGGGCTTTTTGCATAAAACCCCCTAGACTTCTTCAGCTTTGCACTCACACTTGCATTTTGCATATTTTTCACATCTTTTTGCATGGTTTTCTCCATCTTTTCTTCCTGGCTTGGTGCACGCTTTCTAGCTATGTTCCGAGCTTAGTCTTTACCTCGTTTTCCGGGTCTTCCTCAGTTTTCTGTGGTTTTCACTTGTTTTGATTTTCCAATGCTTGAGGGCGTACTGTAACTGGCTCGAGGGCCGACATTTGACCCATCACGGATTATTTTTCCCTTTTTTTCGATTTTCACGATTTTCCTCATCGCCCGAGGGCGTACAGCAAAAGACTTGTCAAATTCGTCAAGAGGAAAAGTGATAAGGGCTGGTCCTAGGACTAACGAAACCAGCGACTTGGATCTCCTCCAAACTTAGAGGAGTCATGAGGGAAATGTATAAAGGTTGTTCCTATGACTCAAGGAACCAACAACTCGTATCTCCTCCAGACTAAGAAGAGTTGCAAGGAAAAGGGATAAAGGCTGGTCTGAGGACTCAGGGAACCTACAACACGAACCTTTTCCGGACATAGAAGAGTCACGAGAGAAAATGATAAAGGCTTGTCCTAGGACTCAAGGAACTAGCGACTCAGATCTCCTCTGGACTTAGAGGAGTCACAAAAGGAAAAAAGGGAAAAGGTTGGTCCAAGGACTCAAGGAACCAACGACTCGGATCTCCTCTGGACTTAGAGGAGTCGAGAGGGAAGAGGATAAAAGTTGGTCCTAGGACTCATGGAACCAGCGACTCGGATCTCCTCCTGACTTTGAGGAGTCACGAGAGAAAAAGATAAAGGCTAGTCCATGGACTCAAGGAATCAGCGACTCGGATTTCCATCGCACTTAGTGGACTCACAAGGATGAGGGATTACGGCTGGTCCTAGGACTCAAGGACCTAGTGATTCAGATCTCCTCCAGAGGAGTCATGAGGGAAAAGGATAAAGGATGGTCCTAGGACTCACGGAACCAGCGACTTGGATCTCCTTCGAATATAAAGGAGTCACGAAGAAATGTGATTAAGGGTGGTCCTAGGACTCAAAGATCTAGTGACTCAGATCTCCATTGGACTTAGAGAAGTCAATAGGAAGAGGGATAAAGGTTGGTCCTAGGAATCAATGATCCTGCAACTCGGATCTCCTCTTGATTTAGAGGAGTCATGAGAGAAAGGATAAAGACTGGCCCTAGGATACCAGAAACCAACAGCTCGAATCTCCTCCAGACTTAGAGGAGTCAAGAGGAAAAGTGATAAAGGCTGGTCTTAGGACTCAAGGAACCAGAAACGCTGATCTCCTCCGGACTTAGTGGAGTCGTGAGGAAATTGATGAAGGCAGTTCCTAGAACTGAAGGAACTAGTGACTCGAATCTCCTCTGGATTGAGAGGAGTCACGAGAAAAACGATAACGACTGGTCCTAGGATACCAGGAACCAACAGCTCGGATCTCCTCCGGACTTAGAGGAGTCAAGAGGAAAAGTGATAAAGTCTGGTCCTAGGACTCATGGAACCAGAAACGCAGATCTCCTCTGGACTTAGAGGAGTCGCGAGGAAAATGATGAAGCCAGTTCCTAGGACTCAAGGAACCAGCGACTCGATTCTCCCCTAGACTTAGAGGAGTCACGAGGAAAAGGGATTTAGGCTAGATCTAGGACTCAAGGAAATAGTGACTCGGATCTCCACCAGACTTTGATGGGTCTTGAGAGAAAGAGATAATGGCTGGTCCTAGGACTCAGGGAACCAGCGACTCAGATCTCCTCCAAACTTAGAGGAGCCATGAGGGAGAAAGATAATGGCTGGTCCTAGGACTCAAGGAACCTGTGACTCGGATCTCCTCTGAACTTTGATGAGTCTTGAGGTAAGTGGATAAATGCTGGTCCTAGAACTCAAGGAACCAGTGACTCTGATCTCCTCTATACCTAGAGGAGTCGCGAGGAAAAGGGATAAAGGCTGGTCCTAGGACTCATGGAACCAGCGAGTCGCATCTCCACCGGACTTAGAGGAGTCACAAGGAAGAGGGATAATGGCTAGACTTTGGACTCAAGGATCCAGTGTCTCGGATCTCCTTTAGATTTAGAGGTGTCACGAGGAAAGAGATAAAGACTAGTCCTTGGATACTGGAACTAGTAGCTTGGATCTCATTCGGACATATAGGAGTCAAGAGGAATAGTGATAAAGGCTGGTCCTAGGACTCATGGAACCAACGACTCGGATCTCCTCTAGACTTAGAGGTGTCATGAGGAAAAGGGATATAGGCTAGTCCTCGGACTGAAGGATCCAACGACTCGAATATCCACCAGACTTAGAGGAGTCACGAGGAAGAGGTATAAAGGCTATTTGTAGGACTCAAGCATCCAACAACCTAGATCTCTACTATATTTAGAGGTGTCACGAGAAAAAGAACAAAGACTGGTCCAGGGATACCTGGAACCAACAGCTCGGATCTCCTCTGGATTTAATGGTGTCAAGAGGGAAAGTGATAAAGGTTGATCTTAGGAATCAAGGAACCAATGACTCGGATCTCCTCCGAACTTAGAGGAGTTACAAGGAAATGGGATAAAGGCTGGTCCTTGGACTCAAGGATCTAACGACTAGGATCTCCACCGGATTTTGACAAGTCACGAGGAAAAGGTATAATGTTTGGTCCTAGGACTCAAGGATCCAGCGACTTGGATCTCCTTTGGATTTAGAGGAGTCACGAGAAAAAGGATAAAGACTAGTCTTAGGATACTAGGAAGCAACAGCTCGGATCTCCTCCGGACTTAATGGAGTCAAGAGGAAAAGTGATAAAGGTTGGTCTCACGACTTAAGGAACTAGCGACTCAAATCTCCTCCGGACATAGTGGAGTCACGAGAGAAAAGGATAAAGGCTGGTCCTCGAACTCAAGGAACCAGCGACTTAGATCTCCACCAGACTGGGAGGAGTTGTAAGGAAAGGGATGAAGGCTGTTCCTAGGACACAAGGAACCAACGACTCTGATCTCCTCCAGACTTAGAGGAGTCACGAATTGAAGGGATAAAGGCTGGTCCTAGGACAATAGGAACTAGTGATTTGGATCTCCTTCAGACTTAGAGTAGTCACGAGAGAAAAGGATAAAGGTTGGTCAAAGGACTCAAGGAACCAGTGACTTCGATCTCATCTAGACTTAAAGGAGTCATGAGGGAGAAGGATAAAGGCTGGTCCTAGGATGCAAGGATCCAGTGACTTAGATCTCCTCTGGACTTAAAGGAATCACGAGGGAAATGGATAAAGGCTAGTCTTAGGACACAAGGAACCAGCAACTCGGATCTCCTCCGAACTTAAAGGATTTGCAAGGATAAGGATGAAGGCTGTTCCTAGGACTCAAGGAACCAGAGACTGTGATCTCCTGAAGACATAGGAGTCACAAGGAAAAGGGATAAATGCTGGTCCTAGGACTCTAGGAACCAGTGACTCGGATCTCCTCTAGACTTAGAGGAGTCACGAGAGAAAAGGATAAAGGCTGGTCTTAGGACTCAAGAAACCAGTGACTCGGATCTCCTCTAGACTTAAAGGAGTCATGAGGGAGAAGGATAAAGGTTGCTCCTAGGACTCAAGAAACCAACAACTCGGATCTCCTCTGAACTTAGAGGGGTTATGAGGTAAATGAATAAAGGCTGGTCCTAGGACTTAAGGAGACAACGACTCGGATCTCCTCCAGACTTAGAGGAGTCATGAGGAACAATGATAAAGGTTGGTCTTAGGATTCACGGAATCAACGACTTCAATCTTCTCTAGACTTAGAAGTGTCACGATAGAAAGGATAAAGGCTGGTCCACGAAGTCAAGGAACCAGTGACTCAGATCTCCTTCGGACTTGAGGGAGTCATGAAAGGAAAATGGAAAAGGCTGGTCCTAGGACTCACAGAACTAATGTCTTGGATCTCCTCCAGACTTTGAGGAGTCACGAGGGAAAATGATAAAGGTTGTTCCTAGGACTCAAAGAACTAGCGACTCAGATCTTCTCCGAACTTTAAGGAGTCACAAAGAAAAGGGATAAAGACTTGTCCTAGGACTTAAGCATCCAGCGACTTGGATTTTACCTGGACTTCGAGGAGTCACGAGGAAGAGAGATTATGACTGGTCCTAGGACCCATGGATGCAACGACACAGATCACCTTCAGACTTAGAGGAGTCACGAGGGAAAATGATAAAGGCTGGTCCTTAGACTCAAGGAACCTGCGACTCGAATCTCCTCTGGACTTAGAGGAGTTACGAGGGAAAAAGATAATGGCTTGTCCTAAGACTCGAGGATCCGGCGTCTCGGATCTCCACCGGACTTAGAGGACTCCAGAGGAAGAGGGATAAAGCTAGGTCCTAGGACTCAAGGATCCTACGACTCAGATCTCCTCTAGATTTAGAGGTGTCATGAGAAAAAGGATAAAGACTAGTCCTAGGATACCTGGAACTAGCAACTCGGATCTCCTCTGGACGTCAAGGAGTCAAGCGAAAAAGTGATAAAGGATGGTCATAGGAATAAGGGAACCAGTGACTTGGATCTCCTCTGGACTTAAAGGAGTCACGAGGGAAATGGATCAATGTTGTTCCTATGACTAAAGGTACTAGTGACTCGGATCTCCTCAGGACTTAAAAGCATCGTGAGGGAAAGGGATAAAGCTTGGTCTTATGACTCAAGAAACCAACAACTCGGATCTTCTCCGAACATAGAGAAGTCACGAGAGAAAGGTATAAAGGTTGGTCCTAGGACTGAAGGGAACAGCGACTCGGATCTCCTTCGGATATAGAGGAGTCACGAAAGGAAAAATGAAAAAGGAAAAGGGTTGGTCCTTGGACTCATGGAACCAACGACTTGGATTTCTTCAGGACTTAGAGGAGTCGTGAGAGAAAAGGATAAAGGCTGGTCCTAGGACTCAAGAAACCAACGACTCGGAACTCCTCCCGACTTAGAGGAGTCACGAGGGAAATGGATAAAGGTTGGTCCTTGGATACAAGGAACCAGTGACTCAGATCTCCTCTAGACATAATGGAGTCACGAGGAAAATGAATAAAGGCTTGTCCTAGGACTCAAGGATCCTGCAACTTGGATTTCCATTGACTTAGTGTAGCCACGAGGAAGAAGGATTACAGCTGGTCCTAGGACTCAAGGACCCCGCGACTCTGATCTCCTCCGGACATGGAGGAGTCACGAAGGAAAAGAATAAAGGCTGGTCCTAGGAATCAACGACTCAGATCTCCTTCGGACATAGAGGAGTCACGAGGAAAGGGATTAAGGCTTGTCCTAGTAGTCTAAGATCTAGCGACTTGGATCTCCACTAGACTTAAAGGAGTCGCTTTGAAGAGGGATAAAGGCTGGCCCTAGGAATCAGGGATCCAGCGAATCGGATCTGCTCTGGATTTAGAAGAGTCACAAGAAAAAGGATAAAGTCTAGTCCTAGGATACCAGGAACCAGCGTCTCGGATCTCCTCCGGACTTAGAGGAGTCAAGAGGAAAAGTGATAAAAGCTTGTCCTAGGACTAAAGGACCAGAATCACAGATCTCCTCTGGACTTAGAGGAGTTGCGAGGAAAATGAAGGCTATTCCTAGGACTCTAAGAACCAACGACTCAGATCTCCTCTAGACTTAGAGGAGTCACGAGGAAAAACGATAAAGGTTGATCCTAGGATTCACGGAACCAGCGACTTGGATCTTCTCCAAACTTGGAGGTGTCACGATAGAAAACGATAAAGGCTGGTCCTAGGACTCAAGGAGCGAGTCACTTGGATCGCCTCCGGACTTAAGGGAGTCACGAAAGGACAATGGAAAAAGACAGGTCCTAGGACTCATAGAACCAACAACTTGGATCTCCTCCGGACTTAGAGTAGTTACGAGGGAAAAGGATAAAGACTAGTCCAAGGACTTTAAGAATCGGCGACTCGGATCTCCTTCAGACTTAGACGAGTCACGAGGAAAAATGATAAAGACATGTCCTAGGACTCAAGGATCCAGTGACTCGGATTTCACTCGGACTTAGAGGAGTCATGAGGAGGAGTGATTACGACTGGTCCTAGGACTCAAGGACCCAACGACATGGATCTCCTTTGGACTTAGAGGAGTCCCGTGGGAAAAGGTTAAAGGCTGGTCCTTGAACTCAAGGAACCAGTGACTCGAATCTCCTTCGGACTTAGAGGAGTCATGAGGAAAAGGGATAAAGGCTGGTCCTAGGACTTAGGGAACCAGCAACTTGGATCTCCTCAGTACTTAGAGGAGATGTGAGGAAAAACGATAAAGGTTGGTCCTATGATTCACGGGGCTAGCAACTTCGATCTTCTCTAGACTTAGAGGTGTCACAATTGAAAATGATAAAGGCTGGTCCTTGGACTCAATGTACTAGTGACTCGGATCTCCTCCGTACTTAAGGGAGTCACTAAAGGAAAATGGAAAAAGGCTTGTCCTAGGACTCATAGAACCAACTACTCGAATCTCTTCTGGACTTAGAGGAGTCACGAGAGAAAAGAATAAAGGCTGGTCATAGGACTCAAGGAGCTAGTGACTTAGATCTCCTATGGACTTAGAGGAGTCACGAGGAAAGGGGATAAAGACTTGACCTAGGACTCAAGGATCCAACAACTTGGATTTCACTCGGACATGGAGGAGTCACGAGGGAAAAGGATAACGATAGGTCCTTGGTCTCAAGGAACCAGCGACTTGGATCTCCTTCGAACTTAAAGGAGTCACGAGGAAAAGGGATAAAGACTGGTCCTAGGACTCAAGGATCCAATGACTTGGATCTCCACCAGACATAGAGGAGTCTAGAGGTAGAGGGATAAAGGCAGGTCCTAGGACTCATAGATCTTGCGACTCAGATCTCCTCTAGATTTAGAGGAGTCATAAGGGACAATGATAAAGACTGGTCCTAGGATTCTAGTGACCTGCGACTCTGTTATCCTTTAGACCTAAAGGAATCAAGAGGAAAAGTGATAAAGGTTGGTCCTAGGACTGAGGGAACCAACGACTCAGATCTCCACTAGACTTTAAGGAGTCACGAGGGAAATGGATAAATGTTGTTCCTATGACTGAAGGAACAAGCGACTCGGATCTCCTCAGGAGTTAGAAGAGTTGCGAGGAAAAGGGATAAAGGCTGGTCCTAGGACTCAAGGAACCTACAACTCAGATCTTCTCCAGACTTAAAGGAGTCACGATAAAAACAGATAAAGGTTGGTCCTAGGACTGAAGGAACCAGTGACACGGATCTCCTTCAGACGTAGAGGAGTCACAAAAAGAAAAAGGAAAAAGGTTGGTCCTAGGACTCAAGGAACCAACGATTTGGATTTCCATTGGACATAGAGGAATCGTGAGGGAAAAAGGATAAAGGCTGGTCCTAGGACTTACGGAACCAGTGACTTGGATCTCCTCCCGACTTAGTGGAGTCACGAGGGAAATGGATAAGGGCTTGTCTTTGGACACAAGGAACCAGCGACTCGGATCTCCTCCAGACATAAAGGAGTCACATGGAAAAGGGATAAAAGCTTGTCCAAGGACTCAAGGATCCAGTGACTTGGATTTCCATCCGACTTAGTGGAGTCACGGGGAAGAGGGATTGCGGCTGGTCCTAGGACTCAAGGAACCAGCGACTCAGATCTCCTCTAGTCTTGGAGGAGTCACGAGGGAAAAGGATAATGGCTAATCCTAAGACTCAATGAACTAGTGACTCAGATCTCCTCCAGACATAGAGAAGTCACGAGGAATAGGGATTAAGGTTGGTCCTTGGACTCTAAGATCTAGTGACTCGGATCTCCACTGGACTTAAAAGAGTCACTTGGAAGAGGGATAAAGGCAGGTCTTAGGACTCAAGGATCCAACAACTCGGATATCCTCTAGATTTAGAGGAGCCACGAGAAAAAGGATAAATACTGGTCCTAAGATACCAGGAACCTGTTACTCGGATCTCCTTTAGACTTTGAGGAGTTGCGAGAAAAAGTGATAAAGGCTTGTCCTATGACTCAAGGAACTAGAAATGTAGATCTCATCTGGACTTTGAGGAGTCGTGAGGCAAATGATGAAGGTTGTTCCTAGGACTCTAGGAACCAGTGACTCGGATCTCCCCCGAACTTAGAGGAGTTGTAAGGAAAAGGGATTAAGGCTGGTCCAAGGATTCAAGGAACCAGTGACTCGAATCTCCACTAGAATCTAGGGTGTCACAAGAGAAAAGGATAGAGGCTTGTGCTATGACTCAAGGAACCAGCAACTTGGATCTTCTCCGGACATAGAGGAGTCACGAGGGAGATGGATAAAGGTTGGTCCTAGGACTCAAGCTACCAACGACTCGGATCTCCACCGGACTTAGACATGTCATGAGGGAAAAGGATAAAGGCTCGTCCTAGAACTCATGGAACTAGCGACTCAGATCTCCTTCGGAATTAGAGGAGTCATAAGGAAACGGGATAAAGGTTGGTCTGAGGACTCAAGGAAATTGCAACTCGGATCTCCACTGGACTTGGAGGAGTCACATGAAAGAAGGATAAAGGTTGTACCTAGGACTCAAGGATCCAGTGACTCAAATCTCCCCTAGATTTAGAGAAGTCACAAGAAACAAGATAAAGATAGGTCCTTGGTGTGACCATGCCGGTGGAACCACTGGGGCGCGGTTCACCAAAAACCTGACTCCGGTGTGCGGGAACACACCGGGAGGTCCGATACAGTCACGGCGAAAATGGTGAATCCGGAAAGAGAGACAAGACTCGGAAACACCAAAGGGAAGACAAAAGGATAAGGAAAGGAGTCGCCACCTAGTCTTTTAATGGAAAGACGAGGAAAACCAAGAAAAC
>JAMKQA010057115.1:0-14673 GCA_024699735.1 Posidonia australis
TGAACCTCATACGAGGTTAGGTTACCTATTAGATCTTCTAGGGAGTAGGTAGATAGATCCTTAGCTTCTTCTATGGCTGTGGTTTTCTTTTCCCATTCAGAAGTTAGAGACCTAAGAATTTTTCTTACTAAGTCGCTTTGAGAATAAATTTTTCCAAGAGATTGAAGGTTATTTACAATTTCATTAAATCTTGTAAACATTTCAGTTATTGGTTCATTATCTTTCATTTTAAATAGTTCAAACTTGTGAACTAGCATGTTTATTTTTGTTTCTTTAACTTGGTTGGTTCCTTCATGAGTAACTTCTAGGATATGCCAAGCTTCATGTGAGTTATTATAATTTGAAATTATATTAAATTGTTCTTTACTAACAGCACAAAATAAAATGTTTAAGCCCTTAGCATCAAGTTGAGCAAGGTATTTTTCTTCAATACTCCAATCCTTAAAAGATGTAGAATGTAAATTAAACCCATTTATTACAACATCCCATAATTCAAAACTTATATATTTTAAATATATTATTATTCTACCTTTCCAATAGCTATAACTTATACCATCAAAGAAGGGTGGTCGGTTGATACTTTGTCCTTCCGTAACATTATTGTTAAAAGATGAAGTAGCCATGTATTCTAGTAGATTTTTAATCTAATTCCTAGAAACTCGCTCTGATACCAATTGTAGGATCGAAAGGCTTCTCTAGAGGGGGGTGAATAGAGAATTTTACTTTTTAATATTACTATACCCAATTTTAACAATAATCAGAAATAATAAGCAATATGATTTATGAATTAGTCCTTATCATGCACACTTGATATAACTAGAATTAAAAGCACAAGAAGGGGATGAGAGTAATTGAAAACACAATCAATTTATAATGGTTCGGCAACCCAGCCTAGTCCACTCCTCAAGACCCTCTTGAGATTTTTCCCTTATTCTTAAATAATGGAGAACTTACTTGTTGGTAGTTCCACCAATTCTTCTCTTGCTCTTTTCACTTTTCTATCCCCGAGAAGCTAGAGCCTTTTCTTTGAAGCTTTACAAGTTGAGATTTTTCTCTCACAAGGCTTGATTACAACAGTTGCTTTATAGTAAGCTTGCGATGAGAGTAAATGACTAAAGGAATAATGAATTACAAGTATGTCAAGGTGTGTCTTTAAGGAGGCATAAATGAGTCCTATTTATAACCAAGAGACCTTTATAAATTGTGTCTAACGACCACAATAACGGTTACAAATGGCTAGTCCTTTGGTATGCCATTTTGTCCTTCGATGTGCCATTTTGTTCTTCAGTCTGCATTTTACGGGCAATTCGGTATGCCGTTTTTATTTCAGTATACCGATTTCTCCTGAAACGGTATGCTGTTTTCTATCGGTATGCCGTTTCTGCATTCTTCTTTGATTCCTCAGCTTTTCGGAATTCGGACGCACGTTCCGTTTTCTTCTGATTTGGTATGCCGTTTTTCTTCGGTATGCCGATTTGTTTTTCGTCTTCTTTGAAATCGAAAGGTCGATGGGTGTACCGTTCTTCCCTGAATCGGTATGCCGTTTTTCTATTACGGTATGCCGTTTCTGTCTGAAACGGTATGCTGAAATGTTTTTTGGTATGCCATTTTTGATATGACATGAGAAAGCTTTATGAAGATATGATTTTTGTCCTTAATAACTTAATCCTTTTTATGAGTATAGAGTTATAACAAATAATTACATTTGTATGAAAATATACCTATGTGTAATCATCAAAATAAACAAAAATATTTCTAACACCAAGTAGTAAACATCACTACTTCACTAGATGCAAAACTATTGCAAATGGAGTTATAATATGAAAAAACTATGCAAGCACAATCATGGTATATCCAAGAACAAACACTAGAAAAATCAGAGCGCATGGCAATCAGGAGAACATGCAAACCATGATGCAAAACCTACTGTTTGCATCCTATGACCAGACTAGTGCGCCAGTCTGGTGCACCAGGTATGTGTGCCAGTTTGGTGCACTCCAGATACTCTGTTTCAAACTGCAAACTGAACTCTGAGCCTAAGGAGAATGTCTATGATTAACTATGCTAATGACCATTCAGGGAGGCAACCTAGATGCTAAGGGATGCAACCAAACTAATCAAACAAGATCAAAACACTCCTCTCTCTCTTTCCCTATCTTTGCACTTTTATGGGTTCTCAAGGACTGTTATAGCCAGTGGTGGCTTTGGGGGTGCATGGAGACATCTTAAATGACTGAAAAACCATGGGAGATCTACATGACATGTGAGTGAAGTGCCACAGCCCTTACTCAGTGGTCGTTGGCCTCATAAGGGCCATGATCCACCACCAAAAGACCAAACAATGCAAACAATCACAAAAGTAGGCAAACAGTGCAAAGAACTTACAAACAGTGCATCATGATCCATTACCAAGATAAACAAACAGTCAAACAATCAAACTAAACTGGAAATAATCAAGCCACAGTTGAGCTCATAACATGAAATCTTACTTGAAACAGCCTATAACAAAAACAGAGAATAGAGACATACCTGTGGTATTTTTCTCCTTGGGTGGCTCAAGGTATCTCCCTCTGGGTGCTATGGACACGGCTGAAGGTACTCAGGGATGCAATGGATGCTTGGAGATGCTCTGGAGATGGGTGCACTGGTTGCTCAAAGAGATGACGATGGGGTGAGAAGGGGCAAGTTGCGATGATTCGGTGGTACAAGAGGAAAATGTAGGAGCTGGGGATGGTGGCGGTTGTGGTTGCCATTTGATAGGAAATGAAGGAGAGTAGGAGTCCAAGCGACAACTTCTGGTGGACAGGATGATAGGTGTCATGGAAATTTCTTGTGTTTAAGCTTGAACCTCCATCGACGCTAAGTGTCACTACACCTAACTTTGCCACATGTTAGCTTTCATGTCCATACATCAATGACACAAGAGAAGATAGGAAAACACCCTAATTTTCTATTATCTACAATAGAATACACTCATCCAAGACACTTTACAAGCGCTCGCACTTGCACTCCACTCTCACTTTAGTGGTGATCACATTTGATTGTTCTGAGTTTCTCATCCCTACAACAAGTTTATGCACATCTTTATTTGCATGAATGTGTTAAGCATTTTAACGCCTTGCAATAAAGAGCACATCCCTTGATTTTTAGACATTAAGCTCAATCTACTTAATTATGCATTAATGTTATCATAATGCCTGTGTGCTTAATTATTGCTAACTATAACGCCTTCACACTTTAATGTTGTTGACCATAATGCCTTCGTGCCTTAATGCTAGCGCACACACTTTGACCTTAACACATTGTGCCTTCATGCACCTTTGTTAAGTACCTACATGCATTACGCCTAACCATCTGTTTGGCTCACAGTTGCCTCGCTCCAACTCTACGTTTCGTGCACTCTGTGAGTTGTAGCACCATAACGTGCTCAGTGTGTTTTGACACACTTGCTTCCCTGACTTGGTTGCACTCTAAGTGTGATTAGTTTAGTCACCTTCTCTAGTCCTCTTGAGCATGCACACTATGTCTTGGTGTCATGTTCCTTTATGTGCCACCTTTGTGCTTAATCTCGAGTGACTATACTCAAGGTGAGGGATGTGACATTCTCCCTCACCTAAGTCATTGATGCCCTCGTCGATGTTGACATGAATGCCTCAATCAAATAATTGAAGTGCCACAATGTAATATCCTTCTCCTAAGCAGCTTCTTCAAGAAGTTCTCCCGTTCACTTGAGTAAAAAATAAGTCTGTCGATTTTGTCGACTCTACCCCTCAACATGCTTCTCTAAAATAGCTTCCGCCTTTTTGCTAAACTGAATGCGTACTTGTGCTAGTGCTTTGTGGGACTTGGTGAGTGAAGAATCTTCATTGAAAGGTTTGAGAAAACTTACATGAAAGACAAGCAGCTTCTTGCCCACTAATGGTAGCCCACTAATGAAATCCATAGAAACACTTTCCCAAACTTTGTAAATATTTAGAGAGGTTGTAGATGTAGATGTCTCATTTTGGCATTTCCCTAAACTCTATTAAGTTAAAATCCTTCACCACATTCACTCTTGACCTTGGGACACTCTCTCACTGTTTTCTTTTCTTTTCTGGGCACATTTATTATCTTTGTTGTTAGACGCAACATATCGTAGCATCTTACATAAGATGCACACTTTTTTGCATCTTATGTTGGCAACTTCTTGCTCGCTCTGCTAGTCAACATCGTCTTACTTGGATTCGATTGGACTTTCTATTTTTGGATAAGTCAAGTTTCCTTTTTTGATACTATGTTGACTTAATTTAATACTCTAAAATCACTCATTAAGCCTTTATTGACATTGATCCCCTTTTCTGGAAAGTTCTGAACTTGAGGGCGTTAAATGTGAGTCCTATTAACGTCTTATGTTAGATGCAAGTGTTCTCGCATCTTACGTGTGATACCTTTGGCCTCCTATTAAGTGAGCATTTCCTTTTTCTTTTGTTGGGAAAATTTTTAATTTCAAAATATTTCCTTTTTTTTTGGTTGATCCCAAAGATCATGCTTTGACTTATTGACTATTATTATGACAGATTCCATCATTTACCATTGCTAGCTTTGTTACCATCTTGGGGAGGGTGTTGAATGTTATCCATACTAGCATCCAACGTAAGACACATTTCATCCTGCATCTTACACCTCATACACAATAATAACTGGTGCAACTACTCGGTGTTACCAAGAATGGTACTCTTAACTTTCCGGAGCAATCCCATTGCGTTATTTACACCTTAGCACCCCAACCTTGTCGATGGTTAGATTTCCTAAACTAAAATCTTATGTAATAAGTGTGAGCTATCAAAGAGAAGAGAATGTTCCTTACTCCGTTGGCCTCCCTAACCCAACCTAGGACTCGACGGCATCATTCTTCGACCAGCACCTCTAGCGACATATCTCCCGTTCTTGCATAACAAAATGAGGGTTTTATCTAGTGTTCTCTTTGCATCCTTTTACATTAGTGGCTAAGTGTGACAACGCCAGTGGAACCCTGCATGGCTCTCCTACCGGTACATGGAAGCACACGAGGAGTCCCGATATGATCATGGCGAAGATGGTGAATCCGGAGAAGAAGACTAGACTCGGAAACACCAAGAAAAGATAAGAAAGGATAAGGAAAGGAGTCGCCACCTAGTATTTTAATAGAAAGACGAGGAAAACCAAACACGAAAGAAAACCAAGAAGAAAACAAGATGAAGAAAACATGTATGCTCCGTGCCTAATGGATGTAGTGCACAAATCAATGCGGGCCAGCAGAAAGGGTAAGGATTTTTGTTACGCATGGGGAAGGGGTTAGTCACCCTCATGCGCCAGAGGAACTCGATCTTTCTAGGTTTCCTACTTGCTAAATGGTCTACTAGGTGTGTGCTTGCCTATTCTGAATGTGTATGCTAAAGATGACTGAAAAACATGCCAAATCAAAGTTAAGAAAAGAATAAAGGAAAAAGATAATCTGAGGGACAAATGTAGGCATTGAGAATGCCGCTTTACTGTACGCCCGTGGGCGATGAGGAAAATCATGAAAATCGAGAAAATCCTATATAAGGTCCCCTATAGGCAACCATGAGGAGAGGTTAGAAAATCTTGATCCAGTAATCCTGATCTAAGAGAGGACCTTAAGGAAGTCATTTCCTGATTCCAGCAACTTCTTTCTTGTGTTCTCAAGCTTTCCCTTGCATTCTGAGGCATTTCCAACTCTTCCAAAGCAACAAGGATCATATTATCTTGGATTTTCTAAGAAGGAACACCTTGGACAAGGTAGGTTCCTCTCTTTTCTTTTATTTTTAAATCTTAGCTCTTGCACTGAATAAAGCATGCCTTGGACTTCATATATAATCTGATTTTTTGCTGATTACATGAGAGTCCTATGGTAAGATTGTTTGTTTCCTATGCAAGATACTCTACATGTAAATCTTTATGATAAAAATCTACACCTTGTTATTCCTATGATTTGTTTTCCTTTCCTATTTCTTTACACAAGGAACCATGATTCATGCACTGGTATACTAGGAATTATGCAGTAGATATGTTCTTCATGTATCCATCATATGCATATGGTTGCTAAGCTCACTCACTCATTTCTTATGCTTTAGAATCTCATGCAAGTATCTTCAGCCATGAACCCATGATTTGCCATGATTGGAAACTAATGATAAAAGACATTCACTTGTTAGTATTTCATCATGTTTTAGTCTCTTGCCATCTGTATAAACAAATCTGGGTTAAGAAAATCACTTATCTCTGAATCTGGACCAGATTCTGGATCAGACTGCAATCTGATTCAGATTTTTTGAGGAGCACCATTTTAGAGCACCACTCTGGCGCACCATTCTGGTGCACCAGACTAGTCAGAGAGCAAGTCACCCTCTTTTGCATCCTCATCTGCATGTTTTCCCAAATGATTTTGAATCAGATTCTTTCAGTGATGATTCTTTGGTATTTTATGATTGTGCATGCATGATTTCAACCATAAATGATGTTGCTTTTCCAGTTGTTTTACCCTTTGAACATTCAATCCATAGTCCAAATCTGGTAGGCTGATTGCCATTTACTCCTATATGGAGAATCTTATGCATCAGCCCATGATCCAGTGGTATGGCTGAACCTTGTTACTTTTATTCAGCATGAGTAAGATGTGACCTTGTGTGAGGCTATTAGCCCTTGAGCACAAGATCCATAAATCTTCTCACACTTGCATTTTGTTCATTTTTAAAGGATATTTTCCGATTTTGCAAAGATTTTGCATTGCATAACTTTCTGGAACGCATTTATATGTGACATTGCACTGCATAGATTTCTGTATTTTCTTTGGCACATCTTTCTAGCCCACACAGGAGCACATAGGTGGTGCATCAGACTGGAGCACCAGTCTGGCGCACCTAACAGGTGCATTAGCCTGTTTTCAATAGTACACAGCAGCTTTCGCATAGTTTTTAGCATGATTTCCTGTTTTGATTTACTTCTGGGTTTTCTAGTTTTCTTCCTAGATATATCAGGAATACCCAACTCTGTTTTCAATCCTTTTTATGCATGTTAGATCACATTTAGCATATAGTAAAGCAAGGATGAAAAGTCACTCAAAATACTTAGATCCTTGATCTTATTTATGCAATATCTTTGCATCGACACTTGACCCGATATATGAGCGATATTTCTAAGCATTAGGACACACCCTTGCACTCCCTGCACCCTTATTTTTAACATAAAACACCACTCACTTAACATGGCATTGCATATCACCCTCGGGAGTACATAAAAGGCTGAAAAACCGACATTTCATATAAGTAAACGAGAAACCCATAAAAAGACCGATTTATCGGGTGCATGAGGGTGCCTAACCCCTTCCTCGTGCGTAACAGGGATCCTTGCCTAATTTTCTGGTTTATGACCTACTTTTCCATTTGCTTATTTTGCATGATTTGAATGTTTTTAAATGGTTTTCCTCGTCTTCCATTTTAATAGACTAGGTGGCGACTCCTGCACTATATTTTTATTTTTACCGTGACTTTGCCGACCCTCGCACATTTGGCCTTTCACGTCAAGCCCGAGGCTGTCGCCGGCATAGTTACACCATGAATATGCATAAGTAAAGAGAGAGTGAAATGAATGTTTTAGACTTGATTATTTAGTATGATTATGTTCCTTGGCATCTAGGTTAACGATCTGAATAATCAGTAACATAATTAGTTGCACACACCTTGCCCAAGCTCTAAAATCAGATTACAGTCTGAAACAGAGTATCTGGAGTGCACCAACCTGGCGCACCAGGCTAGAGCATATCACTGGAGCACCAACATGGCGCACCAGGTTGGAGCACCAACCTGGCGCACCAGACTGGAGCACATCACTGGAGCACCATCCCTGGCACACCAGGCTAGCGCACTAGTATGGTCACAGGATGCAAACAGTAGATTTTGCATCATGGTTTGCATGCTTTTCTGCTTGTTTTGGACTCTGATCTTTCTGGTATTTGATCTCTGATATACCATGTTCATGCTTGCACAGTTTCATCATGTAATAACACTGTTTGTGTTAGTTTTGCATCTAGTGAAGTTGGCTTGCCACTTGGATTTGGTGAACCGGTTGCCTATCTGGACTCTTATCTAGAGAATTCTTTTGCACCAGTTCATGATCCAGACCCAAGTAGCATAGCTAAGTTTCATTGGCTTTTATCAAAATAGGAGTTTTGTGGTCTTGTGTGAGGCTTATTGCCCTTGAGCACAAGACCCATGTCATGGTGTCTTGGTTTCACGCTTTCTTTGATAGCTTTATGGAAAAGAGATGAATCCATATGTGATCAGGTTTTCTAGAGGTCTAGGGTGCATATTTAGATGGTCTTAAGCATATTTGCAAGGTTTTATATCACATAGCATATCAATCTAATTCACTGTTTGCACTGTAATTTCTAGGTCTCATTTCAGTGGCACACATTGCTAGCACACTTTAGTGGAGCACATAGTGGCACACCAAATAGGCGCATCTGCCTGTTTCAGTGCACCAATAATGGCTTTTGGCATGATATTTAGTATGGTTCCTGACTTGCTTTGCTTCTGGTTTTCTTTGGGTGCTTTCCTGGACATATCAGTGTGACTCCAGTCTGATTTCATACTCATTTATGCATGATAGCTTAGGTTTTACATGTAGCAAAGCGAGGATGTAAGTCACTCAATATTACTCGATCTATGATTATATCCGTGCAATATCTTTGCACCGGTATTCGATCTATGACTTGAGTGATCTTTCAGAGCATTAGGACACATCCTACAATCCCTCTACCCACGTTTAGCATAAGGCACCACTTGCATATAGAGTTGCATTGCATATCGCCCTTGGGCGTACAGAAATAGGCTGAAAAGTCGACATTTCCATATAAGTAAACGAGATACCCTTGAAAGATCGATTTCTCGAATATTGCATGAGGGTGCCTAATACCTTCCTCATGCATAATAAGGATCATTGTCCAATTTTCTTGGTTCATGTTGACCTTTATTCATTAACTTGTTGCATAATTTTATTATTTCGAAACGGTTTTCCTCATCTCTCGATTTTTAAATAGATTAGATGGCGACTCCCGCATTTTCATCATTGATTTATCGTTTTTTGCTGTGACTTCGCTGGTCCTCGCGCATTTGGCCTTTCACGCCACCCTTGAGGCTGTCGCCAACATGGTTACACAATCTTGGTGGGGGTTATCATAGCCAAGAGGAAAATTAATACTATATTACCGTTTAAAAAAAAAAGCTTCCAACCCCTATGGCCAAGTTTGGTTGGCTTTAGTGGAGGTGTGTAATGTAATTCAATTACATTTCAACCTTTATTACAATGTTTAGTTCACTAAATTAAGTACTAAAATTGTACTGACTCTATAATTTAATTACCTCATTTGAGTACAACCCCATTACATGAAAATTAGTATTATTTGTAAAGTTTTTCGTAATTGTTGAAACCAACAATATTCACGTATATCGATGTCATTGTCACCATCAAAATTATTCCAATAATTACAAAAGTTGATTTGATTACTATCATAATCACACTAACGATCATCGGGACAAGTCTAATCATCATTGAAATCTCTCCAAAGTTCGTCAAAGCAAGTCCAACAATCACTAGAACTACTCCAACGATCATCGGAGCAAACATGATCACTATTGAATTACTCTAGCGATCATTATAATTGATTCTTATGTAATCTATTTACAATGTAATTTTGATTATATTACATTAAAATTTTGCCAAACAAACATGTCCTATATGTAGACTGTAGGATTGTGCTATTCCAATTTTAGACGAGTCGAGATAGGGAGAGAACAGATGAAAGTAGATCGAGATACACAAGTAGCATCTTCATACACAAGCACATATTGATATTATAAGTAAAAATCAATATATCTGGGCTAGAAAAATTCAACATTATATTTTAAGTATACAATTAACTTTTATTAAGACCTTAAATGAAATTTTTAAATAAAGATTCATTGAACTTTGAAAATTCATTTAGGACGGGATAGATTCCCTATTCTTTACTTCAATGAAATTTGAAATGCTATTGAAACATATTAAGGGAGTTGCATGCAATTATCATCTTCTTTCGTGAATGTGAATCTTTAAAGTGATGAGCAGATAGTAGGTTTTCTATAGTGTAGGCCAAACATTACAAACTAATTAGCCTCCATAATGACATTTATAGAATTTTTTCTTCATAACTATCATGACTAAAAATGTATTCTAAATCATTCTATTGAGTTTGGGTAATAGAAGGAAATCTTATTAAACTATGACATTAACAGGAACTCCTTACACATTTACTTATGAGCATTTTTTTTTTAAAGGGAACTTCTTTTAGTTTCCGAAAAATAAAAAATTGACCCTCCATTTAAAATGCATTTGTGACCATGCCAATCTAAGGATCCGACGGGGAGTCGCACCAGAGGGAGGAGATCACAGCCATGTCAAGATGACGACGGCACAAGATAGGATAAAACGAAAAATAAAAGGAGTCGTCACCTATTTTTTTAAGGGAAAGATGAGGAAAATCACAAAGGATGAGATGCATGAGATGCAAATGTGAAGGCCAGACGTTTGCTAACCAGAGGATGGGTAAAGATTCCTATTACGCACGGGGAAGATGTTAGGCACCCCCATACGCGGTACACCCGAGAAACTCGGACTTTCTAGTCTAATTCACTTGCTAGAGGCTAAATGAATGTTTGCTAAGCCTAGATCATGCTCTAATCGTGCAAATATGAATGGCAAGACAAGACTGGATGGATATACAAGATGGTATGCGAAAATTGTGAAGAAATCCACATGAAATATCGCAATCATGAAAAACGACACGACAAAGAAAATCACATGAAATAACAAGGTTCTTGGCGAGAATGGTTCAGAAAATTGTACAGGCCTCAAGAAAGTAAAAAAATGCAACCAACTTAGGTCATCGGAGTCAAAGAAAACATCGTGGAAATCAAGATGGGAAAACTGCAAAGAAGTCTGCATAAAATAGGTAAATCGTGAAATGTGAAGAAATTCACGTAAAATGACGACGTTTTTTGTAAAGAAAGGCTCAGCAAATCACATCAACGTCAAGGGGATCAAAAATACAACATACCAAAATCATTAGAATCTCATAAAACACCATGGAGATCCAAATGGAAAAATTGTAAAGAAACCCACATAAAACAAACAAATGACGCTATGCGAAGAAAATCACATAAAATGACAGTGCTTTTGGAAAGAACACCCAAGAAAACCATCCTGATATCAAAAAGATAAAAAGTGAGGTCAACCCAAGTCCTCAGAATCATGGAAATGTTGTGAAAACAAAAAAGGAGAAATAATACGCAAATGGGCTAATGTGGGCCTTTCGGTCAGTTCGTGTATGCCCTTAGGCAATGAAATCCAAATCAAATCAAAAAAATCCAAAATGTAGGAGTAAAAGAGATCAAATCGAATGTCGGATGAAGGACTTTGAAAACAAAGTGAAGAAAAACCCACGAAAGAAACACATGAGATGCAGGCTCGCTAAAAAGGGATGGACTGACACGCAAATGTAACAAAGACTATGTAAAATGCATGAATGTGTTCCTAAGTGTGTAAAAAGTGCTAAGGAATGACTTGGACAAGAATTATGGAAGACTGAGTACAAAAACTAGCATGCGGAAGCATGAATTGGTGGCACAAGGGCAATTTGGTCATTTTAATTGCCAGCTATGATAAATGCATGTATGGGGATAATACATGGTCTGAGGTATGCCAAAAATGTATGTCAAAATGTCCAGAAAATGTAACTGGCAAGAAAACATGCAAAGGATAAGGTCTTAAAAAAAATAAAACGATGTAAACACAACAAAGGAAAAGCACAAGGACTAAAATGCAAAATTCAGGGAAAAAGGGGAAAATCATGATTAAAACATATTCAATGGCCTCTATTCTAGTGAGCAAATGATAAATCGAATGACAATGTGGCACTGAGATGTGTGAAAATTGCACTTTGATAGTTTCCTGAAAATTCAAGGTCTAATGTGCAAAATTCACACATAAGTGCAAATGTGATTAAAATATGAAATTAAAGATTAATTCACAGTGAAAACATGATTTTTAAATGAAACCTATGATTAAATGCAAAATATGAAATTAATAGGTGGAAAATATCAAAAACATATGAGACAACAATTAAAAACCCTAAATGATGGATTTAAAATTAATCTAGGGGTTTGGATGCAAAATTCACAAAGAAAACTGATTTTTAAAAACTCTGGGGGCTCAATGCAAAAGATTAGGACTTAAATGTAAAGAAAATATGAAAACAGGGACCTAAGAGTGATAAAACATGCATGAATGCATTAGGAATGAAAAATCAAAACATGCAGGGGATTATATGCAAATCTTACAGAGCTAATAAAAGAATTGAAAGATTTCTTAAAACTACAGGGACTTAAAAATAAACAAAAGGACTCAAATGCAATAATCTAAGGACCTAAGAATAAAATCCTAGAACTAAGGGGCCTGGGCCCAAAATGCTCCTTCGAAGATCACCGAAGGACCGCCAGCGCTTCCCCTCCGGCAACAATCCTAAGGCGACGCGGTGATTAGATGGCTCCGATGACGGCTCAGGAGGCTGGAGGGAGGCACGGCAGGTGTCTCCGGAGCGTCATTGTAACATCTGTGCCTGGCTTTTCCATTTAATATAAACCATGGAATTTCTTGTAATTATTTGTATGTGGTTTATTAATGGCAAATCAAGATTGTGTTTGTTGACTGTGGTCTCTCCCTGTGTTTTGTGCCCCTGGTTTCTCCTTTGTGGTGCGACTTCTGTGGTTTGTGGGTCTGTTGTGCAATTTGGACCAAAGTTTGGGGGTGATACCTATTTAAGGTTGGACCGGGTCAAAAGAGCCCAACCCCCATGTGACTTGAGCCGCCCGTTCTCCCCCGTGACCACGAACCGGTCCTCCTACTTGTGAGGCTTGGCAGGGAGGGCTGCTTATCCTGTCCCTTCGACGACAAGGAGGCTGGCAGGGGGCCAGCGGAATCCAGGGGATGGCAGGCACGACGGTGGCTTTTAAGGGAGGTGTGCTGCATGGGGGAGGAGGGGAGGAGCGGAGGAAAGAGAGAGAGGGCAAGAGGGAGTGCGGAGGATGAGGAAAGGTCGCACGCCGGAGGAGATCGCGCGAGTGTGGGGGAAGGCTGGTGCCGTGCACCGCCGAAGCTTGAGGGCACGCGAGGCTCGTCGAAGCCAGGTACGCGTTCCCTTTCTGTCTCCCCTTCCGTTTTCCTCCATCAGTTGAGACATGCTTAGGTTAAAGGAGAAAATCATGGATAATGATGTTAAAATCATGCAAAACTAGGGAAATTGTTGGGAATGAGAGGAATAATGTGGTTATGTTGATATCATGTTAATTCACGGGTTTTTTGTGAGATTTTCGTGGGTATTCTTGAAGCATGCTACAGTGACATCGAATGAGTCTTATGCCTTTGTGATTTTCCTTAGAACAACATGCTTAATGGATTCATGTTTTGATTGAGGGGTTTTGAAGTAGACTTGGAGGTCTACACCCCATGTTTTAATTGTAATTTTTGTGGTGTTTTAGAGGGGTCCGCTCCTTACTCCCACTTTGGGGAGAAGTGATGACGGAGGTCGGGGAGATTTCTGCAATCGCAGAAAAACGGTATGCCGAAATGCTCCCAGGTGGCTCCCTGGACTAATGATTCGAATGACCGAAGCATTTCAGTCGACCGAATCAGGAGGTTTTGGACGACCGGATGTTTTCGATCGACCGTTCTGGTAGGAGACTGATAAACTGACAGAGGATTGGAATGTTGAAATATTTCGATCGACCGAATCAGGGATTTTCGATCGACCGGGACCCAATTCGGTATGCCGAATGAGGACCCTAATCTATTTTGGAAAATGTTTAGAAAAATGTTGATAAATGTGGATAAATACATGATAAATGTATGAAATGCATGGAAATGACTTGCGAGATGATGCATGTAAATATATTGTTTTTAATGATGTTTTCCATGAGATATTGAAACATGGCTTATGTGTATGAATGTGAACCCATGTGAGGGGTGATTGCATGGTACAATGACCATGAAAGAATGTGTGGGCTTAAAGACCACAGGTAATAATATGATGCATAATGCATGTGATTTACAAAGAGTTTTATGAATGGAAAATGGTGTTGATAACTGTTTTGAAAAGAGAAATTGCATATGGTTTTAAAGAGATTAATGGAAATTGTAGGAACCACAATGAAACCAGGACTTACCGATGAGGTAGTGAGACCTCTAGAGATGTAGGGGATGTGTCCATGGTTGTAGTTGCCGAGTTTGCGATCCGAGGTAGAATCCTCGAGACTGTGGTGGTGCTGTAGGACCTAGGGTACGGGTGTAACCATGTCGGCGAGGAGGTCGCAAAAAAGATGCGAAATGGTCGGTAAAATCACGTCGAAAAATAAAACAAAATGCAGAAAATGCAGGAGTCGCCACCTAGTCTATTATGGAAGACAAGGAAAACCATAAACATGAAAAATCATGCAAAAAACAATAAGGACAAGTCTGCGAAAACCAAAAGAGGTGGGTAAGGATCCCTGTTACGTACGAGGAAGGTGTTAGGCACCCTCGTACGTCCGATGAAATCGGTCTTCT
>JAMKQA010057116.1:0-15227 GCA_024699735.1 Posidonia australis
CAAACAAGTCAGAAATGATGCAATGTTTATGGTGGTATGAGATGCAAATGAATGCTTCTAGTATGCACTCTCTCACCAACTAGGGATGTCCTATTAAGATGTCTACTCCGGGTTCACACAATAAGGATGAATAGGTCTCCGACTCGAGCTTAGAAAAAGTAAGGTCCCCGTTCTAAATCCCAGCCAAAGCTTAGGCAGTGAACAGGTGGTGCTTTCGGGGCCTCGACCTTTGCCAAAGCAGTAAGCTGTACCCTCTACTACACCGACACGACCCCAGACAAGGGGGGACAAACCTGATTTTTCATCCCACGCCAAAGCCATAGGATGAGCCACCAAAAAATGTCCTTCGCAGACTGTATAGGTAATCCTTGGAGAGGAGAAGATGCATGCCCTATATGATGTATGCAATGTATGCTTTGAGTTTTTTTTACTTGCAATCTTATTAAAACATGGGGAAGATTTGCAATTTGTCCCTAGTTTGCCTTATTTATTGATTTTGGTTATGTTTTTTATTAACCAAAAGGGGAGAGCAAGCATGTCTCTAATCTCCTAAGCATGGCATATACAAGAAGGGAAATAAACAAGCAATTTAGCCGTGAATTATCATGCAAGAGTAGGTGGACATTATGTGCAATAGTGGTGACATGGCAAATGTGTAAAAGGAAAGAACAACATTACAAAGGCAATGCATGCAAAAAGACACCACTAAACGAAGCATGGCATGGAAAAAGGCAAGCAAGGAGAAAGCCAGAGCAAAGGAGAAACCAAAACAAAGCCGGGATCTGGTTATCCCCAGCAGAGTCGCTAGTTCCTGTAACCATGCCGACGACAGCCTCGAGATGGTTTTGACGCAAAAGGCTAAAATACACGAGGGACGGCAAAGTCACGGCAAAAATAAAAAAAAAATGCAAATGCAGGAGTCGCCACCTAGTCTATTAAAATGGAAGACGAGGAAAACCATATAAAGCATGTAAACCATGCAATGGAAAAGCAAGTCATAAACCAGAAAATTGGGTAAGGATCCCTGTTACGCATGAGGAAGGTATTAGGCACCCTCATGCGCCCGATAAATCGGTCTTCTATTGGTTTCTCATTTGCTTATGAAATATCAACTTTTCAGCCTTTTCTATACGCCCGAGGGCGATATGCCATGCCATGCTAATGTGTGGAGTCTAAAAATGGGTGCGTGATGTGTAGGGGTGTGTTCTAATGCTCAGAAATATCGCTCTTATATCGGGTCAAGGGTCGATGCAAAGATATTGCATAAATAAGATCAAGGATCTAGTATTTTGAGTGATTTATCATCCCTTCTTTGCTACATGCCAAATGCAAACTAACATGCATAGAAATGGTTAAAACAAAGACATGCCTTCCTGAAGAAAACCAGGAAAAAAAACCAGAAGCAAATCGAAGTAAGAATCACGTTAGAACGCTATGCAAAACCTGCTGTGTGCTATTGAAAACAGGCTGCTGCGCCTGTTAGGTGCGCCAGACTAGTGCGTCAGTCTGGCGTGCCACCTAGGTGCTTCTATGTGGGCCAGAAAGATGTGCCAAAGCAAATACAGGAATCTATGCAGTGCAAAGTCACATATTAATGCATTCTAAAAAGTCATGCCATGTAAAATCTTTCACAAAACCTTAAGAACATGCCTTGAAAGCGAAAGAAATGCGAATGCAATGACCTGTGGACCTTGTGCTCAAGGGCTGGTAGCCTCACACAGAATCGCATGCTAAATGAAAGATGCAGGATTCAGCCATGCCACTGGATCATTGGCTGATGCATAATGTTCTCCATGTTGGAGTAAAACGCAACCAGCCTACCAGATGTTGATCAGGGACTGATTATCCAAAGAGATAAAACAACTAGGAAACAATCTTGTTTAAAACCAAAAACATGCATGCAAAACCATGAAATATAAGAGAACCAGCAGTAAAAGAATCAGGCTCAAAATCATTTAGAAAACCGCAAGCAGATATGCAAAAGTGAATGCTTCACTCTCTGACCAGTTTGGTGTTCTTGCATGGGGCGCTAGAGAGGTGTGCTGGAGAAGTGCGCCACTCTGGTGCGCCATATAGGTGCTCTCCAGAAAATCTGGATCAGACTGTAATCTGATCCAGAACCTGACCTAGAATGAAGATGGGTGATTTATGCTAATGCAGGTTGATTCATGCGATTGTTAAGAGCATGATGGAATGCATCTGATCATAGCTATCTTATTTGAACAAGATGACTAAATGGGTTCATGCAAAGGATTCAAACATGGAATGAATAAACCCATCATGACATGCTGTAACCATGATCATATCAAGAATATAATAAAGAAAAGATTGCCCATGCAAGCGATGCAGTGCAGATTTTTACACTAGAAATAAGTTAAACATGCTACAATCAAAGCATAGATTTGCATGAAGAGTATCTTGCAAAAAAGATAAATAAATTCATCACAAAATCTTTATGTAGATACAGAAAGAATTAATCCTTATATGGAGCTTCTAACATGCTATTCCTTGCAAAAGAACAAGAAATTAAGGAAAGGGCCTACCTTGTCTGAGATGGATGTTCCTTCAAGAAAGAAAAGAAAGACCCAAGATAATAAGCTCCTTGATGCTTTGGAAGGGCTGAGAATACCTCTGGATGCAAGAGAAAACTTGAGTGCTCAAGTGGATGGTTGCAGAATTCTGGAGAAGGCTAGTGCAGCTATATGACTCTATCTTTCAAGATGATTCAGCCCCTTCAAATGGTTGCCTATGGGATCTGTATATAGGGATTCCTCATGGGTAACTCCTAGGACAACAAGGAGCCTCATAGACGAAAAGCCTGGAAGATTCCATGGCATATTCGCTAGTAGAGGTAACAGCCATGGGAGATGGAAAGCCAGCAGTCAGTAGCCTGAGAAATGGCTGGGCGCCTGGTATGTGCGTCGGGTATGTGCGCCTGGAATGTGCGTCGGGTTGGTGTGCTAGCTAGGTGTGCTAGGTTAGTGTGCTAGCTAGGTGTGTTAGGTAAGTGTACTAAGTAGTTGTGCTAGCTAGGTGCTCTCTCCTACCTATCTGGATTTCTAGTTAGGCTGCAGGCTTGCTATAGGTTTAGGGTTGGTTCAAGGGTTAGCCACATCCAAAGCAACAACTGGAAAGCTCATCCATGGGTCACCTCAAAATCATGGTGTCTACACTTTATAAAAGATGTCACTTTATGAAAGAAGGAAAAGCATGTCACCTAAACATATCTCTTAATTACATTTTATTAGCCTATTAATCAATATACATTTTCTTCACTTTTATTATTTATAATATTAAAGGAACAACCCCCCTCCCCTCCACATTGGACTGATGTAACAACCTATGTCCCAAGACGTTACCTCTCAACCTAATTACCTTTTTTATTAATTACATTGACTATGAAACTAATTCCAATGATAAGCAACATAATTAAAAGAAACACTATTAATTAAAACAAAATTAAATTACTAAACACTCACTAGAATTCTTGATGTATGATCGACTTTAAGTGCACTAGCAAACTCCTATTCTTATCTTGTACCTACGAAAAACACCAATAAACATACGTGAGTAACTACTGAAAGGCCACCCAACACACATCTCCCTAACACACGCACATAACATTGACATCTCTTCCGAATGCTGCAACACAATAATAAGGCAATATATTGTCGCCTTACAAGCCACAATCCTTTTAAAACCCATGTTTTTGAAACTATTCTTTTCCTTTCTTTCTAAAGCTATATGCATATTTTCAAAACATTTATGCATTAATTGAAATGACCACATTTATCAAAGCAAGCTCACATTGCACTACAGTGTCACACCAACACAAGATCTTAATTCAAATCAATTTAGAAACCATATTTCAAATCTCAACACCACTCATGGGTGAAAAACCACACAAAACCATACGCCACTTTTGGGGGGAAAGCCACACAAAACCATACGATACTCAGGAGTGAAAGCCACAAAAAACCATATGCAACTCACAGTAAAAAGCACATAGCCTCAGCAAGCACCACAAAATCCATATTTCAAATCTCAATGCAACCCATGGGTGAAAACCTCAACAAAACTAGCCACACGCAGCCATCAGAGAGAAGGTCCCTGAACCCATTGCACTACCACGAACAGCCGCAGTTTACCTGTCTTGGCCTGTAATGTTCCAAATTTTCCCATAATAATTTAAAGCAAATTAAATTACAAGAAAATAAAAGCTACACAGAAATGTTAAACTACCAGGAACCTCTGTGTGCGGCTACGAGACTCCGATCTATATGCACTATGCTAAAAACCTTCTACGTGCCTACACCTGCAACTCAAAAACACGAAGAAAAACGCATGAGTGATAGAAGTCATCCAGCACGCACCTCACGAAAAAAGGCGGGAAAACAAAACCATAATTAATTTTCTTTTAAATTCATTTTGAAAACCATTTTCTCTAAAACCCCACAAACGAGGTCCACACCGACCAAAACCACAATCGGTGCTCTACCTGCCCAAAACCACAAGTAAAGGCCTTCAATGGCCCAAACTACACACAATGAGTCGGGAAGCCCGGGGCTAGGCAATAAAACTCTGGCCACAAGTAGTCCACTGAAAAGCCACCAACGGCGTCTACACTGCCACGATGAAGCCACCCTGTGTAGGAGTGATCACCGTCCCGCGATTCCCCCACCTAGAGAACCCTCACAAAGCTAACCCCTCCCTGAGAAAGTTGTCATGTCTCTTAGGATACTACTAGCTACGGGACACGTGTCTCACTCGCATTGGCCACCATAGGATACGCCTTTTCATAGCGTCCTCCACACACAGTGCTCAAGAGGGGTGTCATACCTCCACACACAGTGCTCAAGAGGGGTGTCATACCTCCACACATGAGCCTCAGTGCTCACAGCAATAACAGGAGAATCATACCTCCCTATCATGCTACAAAACACCTCAACCCGGGGACCACAACCCTTACCTTGAGACAACAGTCAGGGAGTCTCATACCTCTAAAACCTGACGTCCCATAGCCTCAGGTATCTCGGCCCCCCAACCTCGACCAGAGAGACGCACCCGACCACCCGAGAATGTTGTCACATTCCCTAGTCTCAACGACACGGTCCCACATTGTCTCGACCCGCACACAGAAAACTAAGAAAATCATTTTTCAAATCTGCCAACTCATCTCTTTGAAACCATTTTCAAAATCATTTTTATATCTTGAAAACTCTTCCCAAAACCTCGGCAAAACGGCATATTAGGTGTCTCAAGGGACCACCACTGACGACCCACAATTCCATCTCAAGGAACAAATACAAACCAATCCGAGTAATCTACGGAAAATCACATTTTATAAAAGCATTTTAGGTCCTGATTCGGCATGCCAAAAAGCAGACTCGATATGCCAAAAATCCCTAGTTCGGTAGACTGATTAGGATCGGTCGATCGAATCAGGTCAACAGTCAACACTCACGCCAAAATCGATATACCGAAAATGGTTCGGTCAACCGAAATTCACTGATTTGGTGACCATCCAAAATCGGTTGGCCGAACTTCGACCAGAGGACCAAAATTGACAGAAAAACAGCATACCAAAATGGTTCGATATGTCGATTTCTACGAAAACCAAAAAATAGCTTAAACTCAAACATTTGACATCGTCCAAAGTGGGACCTCCGATCGGACCCCCAAAACAAATACCAAAATGCTTACATAAAACATAATATGTAGACCCTCAAGTCTACTCCAAATCCCAACAAAGAAAACCAAAATCCATTCACCATGCATCAAGATATAAATTCGTAAAGACAGGAGGGTCAAAACGACCCAAAACGCAACAAACATATTTAACACCCACAAATACTCATAAAATCACAATAAATTCTAGAAATGTAAATTTACCTAGATTTCATGCAATCCTATCAATTTCTACCAATTTCATGCTCTCTATTCATGGGTTGGAGGTGCATACCTGCAATGTGCGTTCCGGCAACCCAACTCTGGTCTCCGGCCAACTCCGATGACACCACACGTCCACGCCCACTCCACAACCTCAGGGACGCCACTCTGGAGCTCTGCACACCACCGCACACCGCTGCATGCTTCCACCGACTCTCGAGCACATCGAACAAGGGAGAGGGAAGAAGAAGGGGAAGAGATGGGGGAGTGACGAGGGAGAGGAGAGGGTGGGGGTGAATGGGGAGAGTGAGGGGGGAGGAAGGCAAGTGAGGGAGGAGAAGGAGATGGCGTGCTTGGGAAGAGGAGGGAGAACGCCTGGAGAAAGAGAAGGAGGAGAGGTGCAGGGGAGGAGTCGTCGGCTGTGCCTTAAGTACAAGCTGGAAATGGTAGTTGCATGCATGCATAGTGCAACCACCAGCCTCCCGCACGAGCTAACAACTCATTGCACCAAACTCTCCCACCACTCGGCCCACAACGCGAGCCCACACCTGGGGTCACAAGCACAATGCCAACCACGCACAGGGACACACAAATACAAGCCACCTTACGAGACCCAAGCTCAAAAGCACTAAACCACACAAACGGTCCTCAGAACAGTAACACCCGTCCAAGAATAAATTCAATAAAATATAGATAATTACAAAATTAATTTTACAAGTGTTACATGGCCTATATGCCTCATAAGTCGTGTTGTCCAACGTCAAGCAACCGACACTAGCCACAAGTAGTCCACTGAAGCATGACCAACGATGTCTACACTACCGCAGTGGACCACCCCATGCAAGACACAAACACCAGGTGAGTCCCCAAGATGCCCCTAGTGCTCAAGCACCTAGGACTTTAACCCTAGACCCGACCAGCATCAACACTAAGGGTGGTTCCGATTTACCGTACTCTGGGTCCTGTGGTACCACAGCTCACAGTCATGAGGCTCACTCCTCAAACCTACAACTCAACAACCACAATCTAGAACACGTCCCTAAACACTCAAAGATCTCACTACCCCGTATAGGTATGATCCGTCGACTACGTGGTTCCTACAAAAACTCGGTACTGAGAATGTACGGTGTATCATGGAGCTATTCAGAGGTTTCATATCTCCTAGGTCCACTACCACAATTCACTAGGTCTCGTTAATATCCTTGGTCTTTTACACCCAGAATGAGTGAAGTTTCATACCTCCAAGTCCAATTGGCACCTCGACCCATAGACCTCAGCCTCAACTTCGTGAATGACAATCTAAGAGTATCATGCCTCCAGGATTCGACAAACACTTGCCACAGCCTCTTGGTCTCACCACACACAGAAAACACCATAAAACTTTTATGAGGCATATGCAATTTTTCCAAAACTCTTTTGGAAACCATTTTACGTTATCTCTCAAAACACCATCAGCTCAAACCACGCTTTCTTTAAATCATTTTTGGGAAAACCATTTTTCAAATCATTCAACAGTTCTTTCAGAAACCGTTTAAAACCTTCATGAACTCACATACTAAAACTATTTCAAAACTAAAACCACATCTAAACCAAAAACTAAGAAAAAACACACCATCTAGGCTAGAAACTAACCTAAGAGAACTGCAAAAGGACTAAAACAAAAGCCTTATAATTCCACAAAATTCACAATGCTAGACTCAATAAATCCTAGGGTAATTTGCGATTCCTATAATTAATCTAAACCATTTGGGGTAAACCTAGTATTTGTAGGTTGTATAGTGTTTCATCCTATCTACCACATGGGGTCTTGCTAATTCATTTTAGGCAATTTCTAGGATTATTCTAATAATTATCCTAATCTTTATAATCATCCTACACTAATTTACAACAATAATGAATTATTAACTCATTTAAAATCCTAATAAAACAAGCCAGCAGTTCACTACAACAAGTTTGAATTGCCCGACTCGCGTTGGTTGTTTGCGCGCACAATTCATGCTAGGCCATCACGCTCGATGCTCTCGCTTGCTGATCGTGCACATGACCTTTGCCTATCACTCGTGCCTACTGGTTAAAACTAAAGGCTAGACGCTTGCATGAACCCACTGAACTGTTGGTGCTTCCATCTCTGGCTGCACGTCGTTCAGCCAACTAAATCACACAAACAACATATGGAAACATAGAGAATCATGCACTCTACCAATCAACACCAAAAAGACGAGATTCCATTAAGTGAATCTCACGAAAACACCACGAAACTAATTGAGTGAATAGTATAAACCAATATTAAATTTTTGAAACTAAAAATCATACGAGCAACCAAAAATCACAATCCACACCAAACTGAAGGACTCTTAGAGCTCTACTACCAGGAACTAAAATCATCGAAATCTTCCTCACGTAGCTCGAGAAAACTGGAATGGAAGAACATAGTTACTGTGCATTCCACAGAGCAACGGAACTCATTAAAATGCCATAAAAAGCTCCGAAATCATCTAAAATTCTCTAAAAATGTCCATGACATCCACATATGTCCATTCCATACTATCATGCCCCTAGGAAACGAATTCAGCAAAAGTGGAAGTTCTACAAGGGATGTGTACCTAACTTATGGCCGACCTAGTTCTTCCCCTGCCTCCGCACTATCAACACAGCTCTACCCTGCTCCCTAACCTCCTGGTATGACGATGGCACATGGCAGCAACTCTCCTCCTTTGCGATTTCCCCTCTCTCTGTCTCGTCTCCCCTTTCCTCTCCCTCACTCTCTGATTAAATAAGGGGATGGAGAGAGAAAAGAAGAAAGGAGGAGAGAAATAAAAGGAAACCAGGTCCATAAGTCTAGCCCCACTCGCTCGCAACCTCTTCACTGCGTTCCCGGCCTAAGATGGGAACTAGTCGTCTCGCGAGAACCACGAGCCGAAGGAAAACCCAAACATGAGCCTGTGGTCGCGAGTGAATGTGCCCAACCACGATTCAACACTTAATAAACCCACACACCGACTCCAAGAGCAAACGATAAGCACCCTTCAGATCATTGCCTCGTGCAAGCAAGGTTATGAGAACTGAACTGGTAGCCGCACAACCACTTACAGCTCAAGTGGCCCACGCTAGAAGGAAACGGCCACCCAGGCACTCTCGCAACCCTCTACGGTTCCAAGACAATCCCTAGGGTCACCACGAGGGTCCATACAGTATCTCAAACTCAGGACAGTAGGATATGACGTTCGAAACTCGATCGCGATGCTGAATTCGCAAAAACACAATTTAAGTCCTAAGTTGTGAATACTGAACACTTTGAGCCGTCAATTCACACTGGTAATTCGTGCTGGCAAGTTTTGCCTTTTAATCGCGCCTTCAAATCGTAGCTTCTAAACACACTGGCAAGTCACGCTTACTACACACGTTAGACCCTCAAAACTAGATTAATTAGCTACTTAAAATACCATCTAGGGTTTGGGTCATTACATCCTAATCCCCTTAAAGGAATTTCGCCCTCAAAATTCTCATGGCGAAAGGCCAAGGGGACCATATTCAGATGTCAATCTCACAACTCCGACAACTAGCACAATAGTGCCACTCAAAATTCCAGGATCAATAGATGAAAACTATATTCTACTAAGTTGTTTTACCCCAAAGAGGTCTCGAACGGCACCATAATACAACTTTTTCCAAGCCAAACCCCACAAATCCCCAGTTGAGAGTCCCTTTAGGATATAAAACCCCAACCACAATAATGCCTTCTAGAGTCACAAAACATCTCGAGCCCCTTTAGTAGACACACCACAAAACACAGGAATGACCAGGTGCGACCAATTCTTAACAACATTTGCTGCATTACTCTGATGCTCAATTTGATCAGAACCACCCCAATCTCCATACCACGTGCTTAGTAGCACCTCTTAGTACCTCGGAGAACTCCTACAACCTGAGGCATGAGAGATAATTCTGGCTATGTAGGCACAACAAACTCTTCTAAAATCTGGAGTACACTAGCAAACTAGCGACCCAAGTGCTATCTATCTCTAGGAACTACTTCCAACCAAACAACCATAACTAATGGTAAGGATCACCCGAGAGTCAAACTCAATAGAATCTCCGACCCAAAGCAACTCTTAGCAAAATTGGCTAAACCAACATGAGATATTCCTCCTTCCTAGCTGACCGATACTTGGTGCCACTATCCCAAGGATGCCTCTGCTAGACCCCCAAGAATAGTCCACCTCAACCAAGAAATAACTAGTCGTAGGAAACACCTACGATCACACCCAACAGCTCGATCAACAATACCACCAAACTAGACAGGTAGCCAACTCAACCTAGCTCACCCCATCTCTGCTGCAAAAACCCAAAGGAACCAAAACAAACACAGGGAAAAGAAGATCTCCATGGACCGAATAGGACCCCACCATTCGACCCACCAGCAACCAAGAAATCAACTAGGTATCTTCAATAATACGCCCTTAAGGAAAACACTAGAGAAATGAAGTCTCCGTCGCTCAAACGGTACCAAGTCATCTGAGCAATAGCAACTAAGCCAACTAGGTATCCAAGCAGGATATCCCAAACAACACCCAACAAATAGTACACTGGGCTATGCCACTCTATGGCCAAGCCCCAACCAAAACGCGTGACACAACCGTGCGACACCAATGTGCATCACCTCCCAGATAACTTTGTCCCCAAACAAAGTAGCTGGAAGAGCAACACAAATCTAGGGACCCACCATGTCACCCAGAAGCAACAACCGGAGGATGGAACTCTAAGCATCCTCAACACCAAGCACAACAGCAACCAACAACAACAACAACAAACATAAAGGGCCACACAAGAGACAGTCACCTATTGCATCTTGCCCTCCACAACAAATTATCGAACAACTGAGCATTCGGTGGTGGCGCAGACAACACGTCCTCTGGTCAGTTGATCGTGGGGTGCCTAACTCCATTAAAGGAACAAGGCACTTCCTCCTCAAAATCCATCAAACATCAGTAGTAAAATTTCCACTGCCTTTTCACGATCATAGCACACCAACTAGACCAGCACACACAATAGACATGCATTACTCTAAGCAACTCAACACGACTCATCTGGCCTCACGGACAGTAAAGTCTCCTACCTTGCAAGCCAATACTAAGTCTCACACAGAAACAATTGCGATCACTCCCATCAGCAACACAGTGCTAAATCCACACAACACTTATGAACAGCACCAAACACCACGCTCCCTCGAGTTGGAGAACTCATGTGAACCACCCCACACGAGCAAACGTCGCTCCGCACTTCGCCAAACAAAAGAATCAACAAAATAAGGTGCAAGAATTGCTATCTACGGAGTCACCTACTAGATAGCTCTAGACTAGTGCTTTTAGGTGATCTAGTGCTCTAATACCACTTATAACGACCCGTGCCCCAAGTCATTATCTCTCAACCTAGTCACCTTTTTTTCTCTAATTACATTGACTATGAAACTAATTCCAATGATAAGCGACAGAATTAAAGGAAACACTATTAAAAGAAACAAAAATAAACTACTAAACACTCACCATAATCCTTGATGTGTGGTTGGTGACTCCAACTCTAAGTGTACTAGCAAACTCCTACTCCTATCCTGTACTTGCAAAAAATACCAACAAATACACGTGAGTGACCACTGCAAGGTCATCCAACACACACACCGCACCTATCGCATGCACACAACACAAGCATCTCTCCTAGATGTTGCAACACAATAATAAGGTAATACATTGTTGCCTTACAAGTCACATGCCACAATCCTTTTAAAACCCATGCTTTTGAAACCATTCTTTTCCTTTCCTTTCAAAATCATATGCATGTTTTCAAAACCTTTATGCATTTCTTGAAATGGCCACACTTGCCAAATCAAGCCCACACTGCACTACAACGCCACACCAATGCAGGATCTCAATTCAAATCCATTTAGAAACCATATTTCAAATCTCAATGCCACTCACGAGCGAAAAACCACATGAAACCATACACCACTCATGGACGAAAGCAACACAAAACTATACGCCATTGACAGCGAAAAGCACATGGCCCCAATTGGCACCACAAAATCCATAATTCAAATCTCAACGCCACTCATGGGCGAAAACCTCAACAAAATTGGCCATTCATGGCCGTCAAAGACAAGGTCACCAAACCCACTACACTACCACGGATAGTCGTAGCTTGCCTGTCTTGGCCTATAAGCCTCACAAGTCGTGTTGCATGGTGCCAAGCAATCGATAGTAGCCACAAGTAGTCCACTGAAGTGTGACTAATGGTGTTTGCACTGTCGTGGTGGACCATCCCATGTAGGAGTCCAACTGCCTGGCCGCAACCTCACTGTCCTTAAGACACAAACACAAGGTGAGTCCTCAAGAAGCCTCTAGTGCTCAAGCACCTAGGGACTCTAACCCTAGACACGACCAGCACTGACACTGAGGGTAGTCTAGGTCTACCGTACCTGAGATCTTATGGTACCACAGCTCACAATCACGAGGCTCACTCCATAGGAGTACAACTCAGCATGCTCAAGCACTTAGGGACTCTAACCCCAGACCCGACTAGCATCAACATCGAGGTTAGTCTGGGTCTACTATACCTGGGGCCCTTTGGTACCATAGCTCACAGTAACGAGTCTCACACCTTAGACCCACAACTTGGCAACCACGACCTAGAATACATCCCTAACCACTCAGAGATCTAACTATCCCGTGAAGGTACGGTCTATCAGCTATGTGGTTCCTACAAAACCTTGGTACTTAGTCTGTACGGTGTATCATGGAGCTACTCAGAGGTTTCATATCTCCTAAGGCCACTACCACGATTCACTAGGTCCTATAAGTATCTTGGGCATCCAGAACAAAATACATCGTAAGTATCTTCATATCCCCTAGCGCCACTACAACGATTCACTGGGTCCTGTAAGTATCTTTGACATCCAGAACAAGCGGAGTCTCATACCTCCAAGTTCAGCCGGTACCTTGACCCACGAACCTCAACTTCAACTTTGTGAATGACAATGTAGGAGTATCATACCTCCAAGATTTGACGAGCATTTACTTCAACCTCTTGGTCTCACCACACACAAAATACACCGTAAAACATTTCCCAAAACTTTTACAAGGCATATGCAATTTTTCCAAAACTCTTTTGGAAACTAGTTCGAAATCATTTTAAGTTATCTCTCAAAACACCATCAGCTCAAACCATGCTTTCTTTAAATCCTTTTTGGGAAAACCATTATCTAAATCATTCAATAGTTCTTTTAGAAACCATTTAAAACCTTCATGAACTCACACACTAAAACTATTTCAAAACAGAAACCACATCCAAACCAAAAACTAAGGAAAAACACACCATCTAGGCTAGAAACTAACCTAGGAAAACTGCGCAAGGACTAAAACAAAAGCCTTGAAATTCCACAAGGTTCACAAGGCTAGACACAATAAATCCTAGGGTAATTTGCAATCCCTATAATTAATCTAAGCCATTTGAGGTAAACCTAGTATTTCTAGGTTGTATAGCATTTCATCCTATCTATCACACAGAGGGGTCATGCTAATTCATTTTAGGAAATCTCTAGGATCATTCTTATAACATCTCGAACCTTATCCTTCCTACTTAATTATGATTAATAATAATTAATTAATGATTAAGTTATTTTTCATGAAGGTTGCTAGCTATGATGTGTGGTGACCCATGAGTGTGCGGGGTTGAAGATGGATTGTCATTGGATTCCACTGTACTGTCGAGATCCTAATTCATATGTTATTTCATGAATTATGGATGTCTAGAATATTTCCTCCTTCCTTAGGGGTGTTTGCACAAAATTTGCATGAAAAGTTCATTAAAAAATCACCTACATAGGGAGGGTAGCATAGGGCATGGATGCCATGCATGCATTGAAAGAGAGCCGGAAGAAAAGGAAGAAAGAAAGAAAGTAGGAAGGAGGAGGAGGAGATCGTAGCAGAGGAGGAAGAAGAACAAGAGAGAGGGGGAAGGTTATTGTTGTCAGTCTGTTGCCATCGCTAAGTCACCATCGTCGCCTTCCTGGAGTTGCCAAAAAAGGTGGAAGGATAGCCGAAGGGAGTAGGGTTGCTAGAATCCATATTTGGGTATGCGTCCCATCTCCTTCATTTCTCTCCTCATTTTAATCTTAAATTTCATGATGAGTGGTGTAAAATTTTAGTTAAATCTATGATAATGAGTGGTAGAGCTTGGATTCACATGTTTGTAATGGATCCATGAATTTTCTGTGATTTTTGGAGGATTTCTCATAGGAATTTCAAGTGCGTACTACAGTGAATGTGAATAGGTTTGTCAGCTTTCGATTTTTATATCTTGAGCTATACTCAATGGTTATAGTTGAAACTTGTCCCAAATGAAAGTAGACTGATTGTGCTCCCTAGGAACACACGTCGGTAGGTGTCCTACACCTTAGCACCAAAACATAGAGTCTTGATTGAGTTTTATACGAGTGTCCAATCTTATAAGTCAAGTGGGACTTTAAGATAGTTACTTTGATTTTGATATGACTGTGTGGGCCAGATAGGAGAGCTGTCAAGGCTTGGTTTTCTTTTTGGGCCGTGATTTTCAATTTCCTATTTTCGAGTAGTATTGGACACTATGTTTTGTAATATTTCTGCAAAGATTAAATCAATAAATTCAAAAAGGATTTTGAAGAAAAAGGAATCAGTTTGTTTTGCAAAGGTTTAACTAATTTGCCAAGAAAACCATTGAGTGATTTAGAAAATGGCTTCTCCAAAAGGATTTAAAAAATGTAGCCTTGAATTGGTGGTTTTTTGTGATGTTCTGTGGCATTTTGAGATGATTCCAGAAATGATTGAAAAATGATATCCAAAAAGGGTTTGGAAAAGACATGCATAGTTTGTAAAAGGTTTTGAAAGGCTTTCCGGAGTTTTCTGTTTGTTGAGGTCAAGAGACCGACGGGGCGTGTCACCAGGACCAAGGGGTGTTACGACATCCTTGAGGTGGTTGGGTACTGTAGACACCCCGATTTTGAGGTGACCCAGAGATGAGTATCCTTATGTTGCTTTGGATGTGATCAGCCCTTAAACCGAGCCCCAAACCCACTAGCCAGAGCCCCAAATCAGAGATCTGTGAGTTGGTGTGGCAGACCAAGGTGGCGCACCAAGGTGGTGCACATTACTGGCTCACCAAGTAGGCGCCCAGTTCTGGCTGCTGACCTTCCGCCTTCCGGGCTGTTACCCTTGCAAACGAATGTGCCAACGAATATTCGAGGCTTTTCGTTTGCAAGACCCCTTTGTAACCTCCCTAGAGACCACTATAAAAAGGCCCCTAGAGCAGCC
>JAMKQA010057117.1:0-11266 GCA_024699735.1 Posidonia australis
TAGAAAATTTAAGTTAAATGTTCAACATATATGGAATTCAACTTATGATATGTTAAGTTCATGTATATCTTATAATCATATAATTACAGGATTTTATAATGCAAAATCTAATGATTTTTTAAATGATAAAGATTGGCAAAATTCTAATATAATTCATAAGTTTTTAGAATCATTTTATAATGCACCTGAACAATTATCTGGTCAATATTATCCAACAAGTTCTCTAGTTTTAATTAACTTATTTAATATTACAAATGTTTTTCAATAATATAGGAATATTTTAGCTTTTGTAGATATTATTAAATTAATGGAAAATAAATATAATAATTATTGGAGTGAGCCTCCAATGCGGACATGCTTAGCTTTAATTATGGATCTTAGACATAGATTAGTTAATTGTATGATACTTATGGATGATATTTTTAGTAATATGAATAAAAATGAGTGTATAGATTCATTTAATGATAAAATAAAGACAACTTTATATAATTTATTTGAAGAATATGTTAGAAATTATGGCGAAACATGTAGTGGTCAAGCATTTTGTTTTTTAGGAACACAAACAAATAGTAGTAGTAGTTCTTTATGGAGTAGATTAAATAAAAAGAAGAAAAAATATGTAAAATCAAGTACAAATAATGAATTAGATAATTATTTAGAATCCTCAATTGCTTTTAGTGATTTAGAAATAGATAACTTAGATATATTAAAGTGGTGATCTGCTACAGCTATAAGGTTTCCTATAGTATCAAAAATGGTAAAAGATTTATTAACGATTCCGACGTCAACTGTGGCGTCAGAATCTGCATTTTCTGCAGGAAAAAGAGTATTAAATGATAAAAGATGTAGATTATTAGAGAAGTCTGTAGAAGCCTCCGTTTACTTAAAAGATTGGTACGATGCGGTTGACCGCCTTCAGGGATTGAGCTTGAATTCTAAACCAGATGAAGACGATGATGCGACATTAACTTCAACAGGCAGAACAGATTCCCCAAATGAATAATTCTTGATGTAAAATTTTAAAAAAAAGTAAAATAAATGATGTAAATATCTTTTGTTTTTTTATGTAAAAAAATAATGTATTTCAAATATTTTTTTATTAAAAAAAATAAATTTTAAAATTCATTTTTAGACTCAATGGACCGACTCGACCCAACCCACATACGGGCCATGGGTCGTGTCGGGCCCATGGTCTGCAGGAATTGGTCTGACTTGGCCCGAACTTCGGGTCGACTCGTCCCGGTCTAGGACCGAACAGGCTAGTCGTTTCTTAGATCGGACCGACTCGACCCGATGCAATCCATTTTCCAACTCTAGGAACACTCTTACTCAAGACCTTTGACTGTGTGTTGTTTCTCAGCATTGTGTTGCCTCGGTGTTGTCAATCTCTGCCTTTGGATTCCAACCTACCAAAGGGAGTTGCATCAATGGTGATTGGTGTTGCCTACTTGATGAATATCCTACAGAAATAAATTAACTGACAGGCTTGGTCCTGTATTTGGATTTTAAACAAGGTAGGTGAACTACAAGTTTTCATTAGATCACATATAAAGCTAGATCAGATTCTGAATGACATGTGGTTGGATTGGGTGGGTGGCAAGAGGATACGGTTGCACAAAAAAAACTATGGACTACTTAATTGGGATTCTCTCTCAGACCAATTTTCCAACCTTGACCATAAAATAAATGTTCCGCTTGCGTGCCTCTGTTGACTATAGCAATTTGTCGTATAATCAAGAATCACAGATATCCATTGAATACAATAGCTGTATACATAATTCATTAATCAATAGAGTATGATCGACACAAACAAACACGAGCATTGTCGCCGCTTGTAGGAAAATAGAAGAAATGAAGAAAACAAACGTAATCTTGTCTATGAGTACTTGGTTTAGTGATAAAGTTTTTTTTTTAATTGTATACAAGATTGAAAATTCGACTTCTACAAATATCATATATATTACGATCAATATTATTGTATTATTTCCTTAATGAATTCGTATGTTTCACTTGATAGTGATCTCATAGTCAAGAAAATAAATATAGTCCTGTCTACAAGTATTTAGTCTAATAATAAAGTTTCCTTGTAATTGTATATTCGTATGTTTCACTTGGCAATGATATCGTTGGTGGTAAGTGTTTGTTAAGATTATAATATATATTAAAAATTGTTAAAAAAAACAAAAAAAAAAAACAAAAAACAGCCCTCTTGTTTATCATTCTTGTGAATGGGTGCTGCCAGTTCAGCAGCATATGCTTTCAACAAGTTGGCATGTGACGTTTTGAATGCCAATGTATAGTTATCATATATATATTTAACAAAAACCTAGGAAGAATCTTTTATTTATTTTTACTGGATTGATCGATGTAGGACGGTTGAAGTCTGTGAAAAATTGGGATAGATTCTTTGATATTAAACAAGATGACATTCTGAATGCCAAGTGGTCGGATTGGGTGGTCGGTGGCAAGAAGACAAAAACAATAAAATCTACTGCTTGTTGGGGAATCAATTTTCCAACCCCAGCTATGAAAAAAATGTTCCGGTCACGTGCCTCCATTGAATATAGGTGGGCAGTTCACCAACAACAGATTAGAATATTTTACACTGCAATTTATTTTTTGTACCCAACAACTTGGCACGTCCTTTCGTAATCAGTTGTGTTTATACGTTTCCAACCAGTCCGCGTAAAAATGTGCTGTAGTCGGAAAGAGCGAGAGGTAAACCAGCCATTTCTCTATTTCTCGCGTTTTGTTTCTCTCTCTTTCTCTCTCTCTCTGACTCTGTATGTGCATTGATCTTTTTCCTTGCGTTTCTGTCGATCGTTTCCAGAAGAAACAAGAGATTTCAAAGAGAGAGCAAGCAAGGTGAGGATGGAAGGGAGGTTTCCAAGTATTCGTGATTTGATTTACTTTTGCAAGGGAGCGCATGGCTTGTCTTCAACGGCCGGGGAGCTTCACGGCATGGCGAGAAATCTAGAAAATGTGTTGAGTTGGTGGGAGATGATCCACGCAATTCTGATGGATGCTGAGGGCATGGACATACGTAAAGACTTCGTGAAGAGCTGGCTTAATGAAGTGAAGCAGCTCGCTTACGAAGCTGAGGATGTGCTCGACGCCTGCGAATATGAGCTGCTTCGTGTCCAGACAGAAGGAGTCAAGACTCCTGAGAGGAGGTATGCATACCTGGAGGAGGTATGCAAATTCCCATTCTCATTTTTAGAAATTGCTATTTTTCATGATGATGTCCCGGAGATGGTGGGAAATATTGAAAAGAAAATCGATCTTATTGGGAAGTTGAGAGATGTCGTCAAAGTGACGCCGGAGGATGAGAAGAAGTTATGTATTGATAGGTCGTCCAGGCCAAAGCCTAGCAGTAGCCCAATCTCACTAGACAATCACATTTTTGGCCGGGACGGTGATATGAAAATTCTGGTCCAGCTACTACAATCCAATGATGTTGGTGGTCAAAATCCTGTGATAGATGGAGTGCATGTTATTGCAGTGACAGGGATGGGGGGTTTGGGAAAAACGACCCTTGTCCAACATCTCTACAAGGATCCTGAGATCCAGAATCATTTTGGTCTGAAAGGATGGGTTTCTGTGTCAACGGATCCTAATGTGGTAAATCTTACTAATGATGCAGTACAGTCTTTTGGGGGAAAAAACTTTACTTCAACTCAATTAAGTGTAGCCCAAGTTCACCTACAAACTGAGGTGAGAGGAAAGAGATTCCTACTTGTATTGGACGATGTGTGGGATGATCTGTCGGACGATCTTTGGGAAGGATTCTATCCTCCTCTAAGAGCTGGTGCCGAAGGGAGTAAGTTACTGATCACAACTAGAGATGAATCAGTGGCTGCTGCAATGGGAGCAGCAAAACCTTTCAAGTTGAAGGGATTGTCAGACAAAGATTCGTGGTCGTTGTTCAAACGATGTGCATTTAATGCAAGCGAACCTACGGTTCCACAAGATAGGTTGGAGGAAATCAAAAAGAAAATCCTTAAAAAGTGTAGAGGCTTGCCTTTGACCTTGAAAGTTCTTGGTCGTCTTCTTTCACATCATCGAAACAATGAGAAGAAGTGGACGGAAGTATTGGACAGTGAAATGGAGGACATAAAGGATGGAAAAGACAAGATCTTGGGGTCATTAATGCTGAGCTATTTGGACTTGCCCGGATATCTTAAGCCTTGTTTTAGATTCTGTGCAATGTACCCCAAAGATTATAAAATATCTAAGGATGAATTGCTTAGATTGTGGATGGCGAATGATCTGATTCGGGTAATAAACTATAGGGAACAACCTGAGGATATAGGCATGGGATACATTGATGAGTTGCAATCAAGAGCATTCCTCCAACATTGCACAGTTTTTCAGGATTGGGATCTAACTAGAGATTATTTGCAGATGCATGATCTCATTCATGATCTGGCACAATATGTATCAAGAGATGAGCCGTATAGATCTTCTTCAGGAGTTCGTCACTTGCTGATTTCAGTTGGTCCAACATGCAACAGGGAAGATCCACCACCTAGACGCCTACGCACTCTCGTAGCTGGTGAATATGATGTTAGTGCAAATATCCTTGACATCATCATAAGAGATTCCCAATGCTTACGGGCACTTAGTATAAAATTCGTAGCACCAATAGTGAAGGATCATTTGCTCAACTTGAAACATCTTCGTTTTCTTAGTTTGAGTTCTATCTCACACATAGAGTATCTAGAATCAATTCCAAAGCTTTACAATTTACAATCTTTGATATTAAAGAATTGCTCAATCCTTGAATTGCCATATTCAATCGGTAACTTGCAACGACTGCGTCATCTTGATATTATTAGTTGTACATCACTGACATCTATCCTCAACCTCCCCTCTTCTCTGGTGGAATTGAATTTGAGGAGATGCTCATCCTTTACATCTATCTCGAACCTCCCTTCTTCTCTGGTGAAATTGGATTTTAGGAGACGTTAATCCTTGACATCCATCTCCACTTCCCTTCTTCTTTAGCGAAATTATATTCGAATGAATATTCATCCTTGACATCCATCCCCAATCTTTTTTCTTTTCTTGTGAAATTTCATTTGGGCAGATGTTTATCCTTGACATTTATCTCCAACCTCTTTTTTCTTTGATGGAATTGTATTTGAATGAATGTAGATCTTTGGCATCTATCCTCAACCTCCCTTCTTCTTTGATGGAATTGTATTTGGAAGAATGTTCATCCTTGACATCCATTCTCAACCTCCCTTTTTCTTTGGTGGAATTGTATTTAGGCGAATATACATCTTTGACATCCACCCCCAACCTCCTTTCTTCTCTAGTGGAGATGGGATTTGGTCGAATGTACATCGTTGACATTCTTCTCCAATCTTCCTTCTTCATTAGTGGAATTGTATTTGAATGAATGTTCATCTTTGACATCCATTCCTAACCTTCCTTATTCTTTGGTAGAATTGTATTTGGAAAAATGTTTATCCTTAACATCTATCCCCGATCTCTATTCTTCTTTGGTCAAATTAGATTTGAAAAGATGTTCATCCTTGACATCCATCCCAACATCCCTTCTTCTCTAGTAGAATTGGATTTGAGAAGATATTCATCATTAACATTCATCTCCAACCTTCCTTCTTCTTTGGTGCAATTAGATTTGAGAAGATATTCATCCTTGACGTTCATCCTCAATCTCACTTATTGTCTAGTGGAATTGTATTTGAACAAATGTTCATCTTTGATATCAATCTCCTCCCTCTCCAAATGTTCTCCTGCACTTCAGATCATGGAGGTAGTTGATTATGGTCGTCTAGCATCCATTGGTGGAGATTTGCATGAGTTGGGAAAGTGTCCCTGCAACCCCAACTCATCTTCCATGAGGTGGTTTAGAGTTACCAGATGCCCACTGCTTGAAAAAAGAGACTGTCCTTGGCTGTTGTTCTCTTCTTGTTCTCTACTTCTGGATGCACATGTCTGATGGTATTCTCTCTGTTCTCCTGCTGATAGATCACCTTTTGACCTCATGTTGATTGATGTGACTTTGCCATTGTCGGAGAAATTGAACTACATACATTTGAAGAATGTGAATCTTCATCATTCTCAAGTGACAAAGAATCCGAGACACAGAATTCAAGTGAAGACGAATCGAATCTTAGCAGGTATGAATTTCAACTTAGCTTGTGATGAAATTGGGGCTGTTAATTTCCATTCCCTTCTCTTCTCTGTCAATCTCATCATTAATTTCTCTCTTTCACAAACTGGAATTTTCCTTTGATTTCGCTTCTCTGTTTTCCACCAACATCTAATGAATGAACGAACAATATGCTCTATCTGAAGATGTTTCCATGAATTTTATGTCTTCATGAATGTTTCCATGAATGTTTCTCGCATAGGCTTTGCTTCAAGTCCCATGTGTATTACTATATTTTTCATTTTTTTTAAGACTACGCCATTTTTTCCCTTCTCCTTAGGTAATTTTGTGCGTTTACTATGTGTCATTCTACATGGCTCTCTATGCATGCTTCAGAAGATTACAGAATCATCATGGATTGTATCTTTTACACTAATATGGTCAGACTACAATTATAGTACTTATCGTGCTCTAGTCGTCTTGTGAGGCTGTTGTGTTTCTCTGTAGCAAAATCTTTTTTTGTGTTTAGACAATCCTGGAATCTCATACCCTTTTAGATGTATCGTGTTTTTTCATTGTTACATAACATTTGCTTCTTAAGTTGCATCCTTTGCGTAAGTTTCTCTATTGGTAGGTAGATAGGATTTGCATTTTTCTCTTTTATTCTTTTGACGAGACATGGTATTGTTGATTAAATAAGAGATTTGACCAAAGAATTTTAGTAAAATAAAAGTAGTGTTCCTTGTTGATATATCATGTTAAACTGATGCAGCTGTCCAGAAAATTCTTTTGTTCAAGAATATGTTTCTACTAACTGTGGTCCAAACAACAAACTCCTTTAATTACGTTCTTATCTGGAAGAAGCTTAATTGAGAGAGCTGCAGTAGTTATCGACTTATATATATGTTGAGTGTTATAATTTTTACTTAAACCATTAGATGCATTAGTGATTCTCAATGTGTACTGTCTTTCTTCAGGTTTAGTTGGTGTATCAAACTGTGAAAGACGACATTCCTGTGTTAGATGATGGCTGATGCCACCTTTGTCACTGATGATATGTGGTATGATTTCAACATAGTTAGGGTGGATCATCTAAAAGACGTTTTCCATCCTAGGTAGTTTGTACGCACACGAGTTGACAAATTGTCACTTAATTTTTTGTGTTTTGTTATCACCAACTTAAATGAACTTCTTGTATTGGTTGCAGCTAGATTGCAATAGCAGGCTAGGGGGAATGTTACTTATGTTCTGAGGCATTGCAGGAAGTAATATATTGTATGGGTTTTATAGGAATTTTTTATTGTAGATTTACACATATCGATCCCAATTCAAATTCAAAGTTAAAACTACCTAGAACACTCTCCTAATTATCAAAAATGTGCTTCAGAGCTTTCTTAATCTTTGACAAATAACTGTTGCATGACCATTACCAACATTATAACTATTGTCCTGATGTTAATCAGATTTTATTCCTCTCTTATCAGCTTTAATCTCATGGATCAGGAAAAATTTTCTACCTCAGAATGAAATCCAAATATGTGCTTGTAGCTTATTTCAGTTTTGCCATGTGAAATGTTTGTGATCAATGTGTAAAAGCACTTATTTTTGTTTGTCATTGTAGTTGTGACTTGTGAGACCAAACGTAACCTTCCATTTGACAGCTTCACAATTTATTGACTAGTCCTCTCTATAATTCTATTCACCTATCAATTTGATGATTCGTTTTGATTCTGATTTCTACTTCTTTGATTTTTTTCATTATGTAGCTTTATATCTTACCATATAATACTCAACACACCTTAGAGTATGTTCGAAGTTGATTACTGAAATAGTTAGAACCTTATCTTCTAACTAGCAAGCATATGAGGCAAATTGGCAGCAGATATTTGTATGGCTACTCTTATATGATGCCAAACCATGCATATTGTTCAATATGTGTCATTAGGATAATAATTGGTTGTTTTGGAACCTTTACTGGGCAGATTGGTTTATGATAACTTGTCATTTTTATGAGTTAACAGTAACTTGAAGTTAACAGTGCTTCCTCTTGTCTTGTTTTTCCCTTTTACTCGACTACTTCCTGATTAAGAGCATCATCATCTATTTCTAGATGAAGATTAACATTGGTACTCCATTTCACGGCACCAAATGTCCACTGCTGCTTGAAGGGAGATATTGCAAGCATAGGTCCACGTATCTATAAGCCCAATTCTTCTCCCAACATCCTCCATCACTTGAGGGATTCCATGGATTCAGTTGCTTGATATTTCACTTTCTTCAAATTGGCTAGGCAATGGTGGTATGTGATTCATTCTCAATAACATCTCCATGAAATTCTATTTTCTTCTTTGGACTGACTAATAATGAACATATAAAGTTAGTTTTAGATTGCTTGGGATTTTTTTCTTGAAGTTGATGAATTTACAGATATGCTTCATTTCATGATATATATTAGCAATAACAAAACTTCAATACAGCAATGACAAAGGTCAATGTTTCTCTAGTAATACTGGTGCCATGGATTCAGTGACTTGGGCAGACAAGGTAGATTTTCTACTCACCTCTTCTTGCTTTAATTGTGATCTTAATTTGTACATGAAAATATAAGTAAGCGTGCGTGGAGTCTTTTCTTTTCTTTTGTTTTTTTGATCATCCAAACTCTATGATTTTACCGAGATAGGTTTTTTTTTTTCCTAATGTACAATGTTCTTTGTCATTTATTAGTTTGCTTGCATAGGCTAATGAGTGTTGCTCATTCTACAGGTCTCCAAGGATATTCCGTCATGCATCTCATAGCAAGTGAGGGACTTGTATAATCTTTTGAGCTTGAAACACTGGCTTCAGATGTTGCCGCTAGAAATTGTGTTAGTTACCCATGATTTCGAAGACGATGGCCAAACTTTCACCTGCATCTTCCATTCGAGAAGTGCAATTATCACAATATGATCCTTTGTAGAAGCTTACCCTCTTGAAAGTTGAGACTGCTGCAGTAGGTATCAGGATAGTTCTTGAATTGCAATTGCACTTGAATGCATTCGTGACTCTCTGTGTCTTCTCTTCTTTCAGATTTTGCAAACGCACCAATCTATTAAGTGTATCGCTCAGTGGGGGCATTGGTATCAAATCTCCTCCGGAAGTTACTTAGCGAAGCAAGTGTTCAGAAAAAGTGGAGGGTTGGACTGGTTCAAAGTCTAGAAGAATCACTTACATTCTGCTTCCTCTGTTAGGATGGTTGGACATCTTCTGCCTCTTTCTGTAGATTCTGCAGGGGACCATGTTGTTGAATGATTAATGATCTGTTAATCATTTTTATTACGCATTCTTTTTTTGTAGAAGATTTACTGTCATTCTGTGAGAACATTGGCTATATATCAGATGTTTTTTGATTGAGACTTAGAATTTCCGGATGACATGTATTATTGAACATCTTTTAGTAGTGATTTTTATAGTCAAGAGAAATATTTAATAGTAATTTATTAATTCCAGAAAAAAAAATTCGAGAGAATTATTGTATTTGTAAGTTATCCAAGTCCTCATCTTGAAAAGAAAAGCTCATACTTCGTGATGAATATGTATAAGGGGTTAAACACCATCGATTTCAAAGAATGTTTTTGTAACCCCTATATTTAATTTATCATTGTGGTATTACTTTACAATCACCGTTAACTGAAGATGGATCTTCTGCAAAATATAGATGTATAACCTCATCTTGTTTCTTTTTCCAGGGAAACAAGTGTATTACCTTGATCACTTAGTTTAATATTATATATATATATATATTATATTCTACACACACACCCCTTCCGTTAAGTTCGGATTAGGTCAAGTAACTCATGTCTGGAATCATATCTAATCCAAAAAGTTTAGATTAATTTTTTTTTAAACTATAACAAATCCATGATAAGAAGAAAAAAAAATCAGATCCAACCCAATCAAGCTACACGTACAAGGTTGGTTAAATTTCCGGATCAACCGTATACACCCCTATCTACAGCTAGGGTTGTAAATGGGTCGGGTATAATTCGTTAACCCGACCCGTTAAGAATGGGTTAGGATAGAACTTTTGTATATTCGTTGACCCGTTAACTCATCACCTGCTAACTCATAAATTTAGTGGATCAGAGTTAGGGTAGCATACTACGGGTACCTGTTAATCCATTAATCCGGAGGTAATTAAGTAAATTTACCTAAACCCTAACATTTTAATATAAAATATAAATATATATAAACATTTTAAATTTTTAACCTAACATTTACTCGCAGACGGCTGCACTCCCGCACGGCCGCACTCCCGCTCCCGCAGCCCGCAGCGGCGTCCCCCGATCCTCCGATCCGGTGTCCGACGGCAGACTGAATCCCAACACCCCCGCGGCCCCGTCCCGGCGTCCGGCTTCGCCCGATCCACAAAGAGAAGTTTCGGTTTTGAAGATTCCTCTGCAGGGAAGGAGTTTCCAGTGCGAAAAAGGTACCGCAAATCTGAAATGGCTTCTGGATAGAAGTTTCTGGGGTTGTTTGCATGCATTATGATAAATCATAACATAGTTTTCCACAATAGCCTTGCCTTTCTCAGTCCACCTTCACAGATGATTGTTTCAAAGTTACAGAAAGATGCTTGATACCTCTACTAAGTGTTTCTGGATGCTAATTTTTAGAGATTTCGAAATTTTGCATGGTGTTTATAAAAGGTATCTTACTGTATTGAAACAACTAATATAACCCTTTTTCTAATAGATGCTGGCATTGCACACAGGACAGGGAAAACCAATATTGCTTGTTTGTGTTTAGTTTCTTTTTGAACATGTTTTGTAGTCTCACATCTGATTTTAGTGCTTATTGTAGTTTGAGCTCTGATTACCATTTTATCACTCTATTCTGTTAATCATCAAAGAGGGTGCTCTCTGTCTACTGTTTCACCTTTCTACTCGTAGAATAATAAACATGTTAGCCTCTTTCTTTTTTCAGTAGAAAGTTCTGTTGGTTGTATTTATGGTGGCTGTCCACAAAACTGATTAGTGGACATCCATTTGTTCTAGTATTAACTGATTAGTCAATATGTATCAGAAAAATCTATATGTAAGCACAAATGCTTTAGGAGCATCTTCACATGGCATGGTTTGGTCGGATCAGATGATACGTCAACTGATC
>JAMKQA010057119.1:0-15833 GCA_024699735.1 Posidonia australis
TAAAGCTCACCTTCAGAAAACAATGTACGACAAGAAGCTCCGACTCCGGTAGTGGAACTCAACTGCACAATATCTACACCTGGAAACCAAACAAGCACACGTAAGTGACATCTAAGTCACCCAGTACGCACCCTAAACATACAAACAACAAAATCTAGCGAAATACTAAAAACTCAACTTTTAATTTATAAAACTTGATTTTCTTTGAAGATCCAATTTAAAACATCCTTGTCCTTTCCTTTGAAATCATTTGGGGAATCTGTTCCCATATTGTGCTTCCTCAAGATTCGCTTTTTCTTTTCTTTTTGAAACATTTGAAATTTTGTTTTCAAAACCACATTCCTTTTCCAAAACCCATTTTTACTTTCTTTTTTACCCTTTTCAAAACCTTTCTCATACTCTGAGAAATTCACATTTCTGACCAGATCCAGCCTAAAACATAATGCCTCACAGGGCTCGAAACCAAAATCACAAACACTGGCTAGGAACTGGTTAAAACACAATCATTATTTCATTCTAGGATTTTAGGACCATTCATTAGTCCAATCCTAGCCAAACCACATTTCTTTTTATTTCTCAAAATCACATTCTTTTCTTATTCATTTCCACTTTTCTTTACTGATGTTACCTTGATCAGGGGTAACCAGGCACACAAGTAATAGGCGAGGACATCATTTCTCCTACCTCTCTGCATAGTCGCGGTGAAATTTCCCATGCGGGATGCCATTGCCTCAGCCAACCAGCCTTAATCTCTTTCATATATGCACGGAGATACATCTTTGTCTGACGTCTTGGTGACCCGAACAACTAGGTTCAATGACCCAGGCTCAGCCTACACCATCGGTGACCCGAACAACTAGGTTCAATAACCTAGGCTCAGCCTACACCGTCACGAGCTCAACAACCATAGTCATGTATAGCAACTAGTTTCATTGAAGCCTCATACTCCCACCACATTGTTGACACTAACTCCCGTGGTTCCTTAACACATTATTAGTATTTCATTTTCAAAACTCTTTAAGCTTTCCTTTTCAAAATCATTTCCATTTTCATTATACGAATCTATTTCCATGCAACACTTGATCCTCTTGTGGGGTCCCAACTCAATCCATGAAAAACTATGCTTTAAAAATCATAAATTAGGTCTCATGTCCAAAATTACTCAAAAGCCACACATTTATTCTTTTAGGGCCTTAAACCCAAAACCACTCCCAAATACACTTATTTGGGTTCCATTTTCCTCCATGTCATTTATATGGGGAAAACATCATGAACACATGCTTACATACCTTTAAAATCATTTATCCTTCATTTTATATTCACATTTATATATGTTAAGGCTAGGGCAAAATCAGCAAACCGAATTTCAGGTTCGGTATATCGAATATCCCTGGTTCGGTACACCGAACATTTTTGATATACCAAAACTCCCTGTTCTGGTAGACCGAGTGATTTCGGTCTACCGAAACCAGGTATCCTGGCTTAATCTGTCAGGAATTCGATATACCGAATTCAATTTGACATTCGGAATTTCCCGTAATCAGGGCATTCCCTTGTTTTGGTCGACGAAATCGCTGGAAATGGGAGCCTCCATCGGACCCCCCAAACACACATCACAAAATACCAATAAATCATGGGGTGTAGACCTTTGAGTCTACTTCAAAACCCCTCAAACCATTCATGATTTCATTAACTACACAATCCACACAAAAATCACAAAGGGATGAGACTCAAAAACGGCTACTGTAGCTTTCATCCCAAAATCTCGTATATCCTTACCAAATTACATCCTAACCGCATGATATCTATGTTTTCATGCAATTCAACTCATTCTCATCAATTCCCCTATTTTTCTACGATTTTACATGCATTTAACTTATTTTCAAATAAACACAGAACAGAGGGAAAGGAGAGGTCGCATACCTCTCTGGTGAGCCTCCCCCCACTCCAATGAAGCTTCCTCCACCGGTGGACCTCGGCAAACCACCTCCAACTTACGCACTGCTCCACCTCTCCTCTAGCTCCACAGCTCACCCTTTCTCCTTCACTTGGCGCCTCCTTCTTCCCTCAGCCTCCTTCCCTCTATATCTCCCTCTCCTCCTCGCGTCGCGTCGGCTACCCATCCCGTCAGTAGGGACGAGGTGACATGGGCCGATGTCGCTGGTGGCACAGGTTGGGGGAGTGGGGAAGAAAGGAGAGGAAGAGGATGAATGCCCGTGGGGGAGAGAAAGAGAGAGAGAGAGAGAGAGGAAAAGAAGGAAAGAAAAAGAAGAAAAGACAGGCATGCAAATCGAGACGACTGTGCATCCCCAAATCAGACTCCACATTGGTCCCAAATCACACTCAGGTGCACAGTAGGCCAACCAAATCCTCACAATCATAAGAAACAACAAATTATCCATTAATAAAATATTTATACAATATTACAATTAATCACATGGTTTACAACTAAAAATGGATAATCAAGCCCAGATGTCGCATCCTCCCTCTACCCTCACTCCATTCCTCTCTTCCTCTCTCCCTTCGACTCCTCTCCCCCTTCTCACTTGCTGATCCATGACAACAAGGGGTTGGGGCTCATTTATAAGAGGCCCTGCCATCAATAGCCACTCGAAGTTTCAGATAGGCGATGTGGTAGGGTGAGGCAGGGTGGCAGTCGGTGTAGCAGGGCATGGCCCTAACAAGTGGTGCAGGTGACGCAGCGGACGTCGCGAAGTCGGGCGACAGTAGTATAGAGCAGCAGATACTGTGATTTTTCTACATAATATTGTATTTTTGCTGTGTGTCGGCAAATTCCTATCTATAATACTCGCCTAGAATAGTCGCTACTGCTACACGCCTTTAATATTCACTTGGAATACTTGCCTAAAAGGTGTGCCTGGACCACTCAGAACTAGGCTAAATAGCCCACCCACCCAAAAAGGAAAAACAACACACCAATAACACATCATTACCACATCCATCAACATAATTTATTAATGGTTAAATCCAGGATTACATGGTATAACTCAGTTACATCCTTTCTGAACTCTTGGATGTTACATGAAGTCAATCCAGACGAATGCAAAAGATCTCTAATATTCAAGATCATAGTTGAAAATTCCACTCTCAAGATTGTTGCAATCAAGGACAATATGTCTAAGGCATGGAAACCAACCAAGATTGAGGCTATCTCTGATCTAGGTAGTGATATTGGACTTGTAAAATTTGAAACTGAAGAGGATTTATTTCATGTGTGGAATAATGGTCCATGGAATTATTTCAATCATATGATTGCTTTCAAAAAGGTACGACTATTTGCTCCATTATTTGATTATGATTTCAGTTACACAACATTCTGGATTCTTTTTCACAATATTCCTATCACTTACAAATCCATGTCTATTGCGATCTATTTTGGTCAATTGTTGGAAGTCCCTCTATTCCAAAACCAAACGAAACGAAAAAATAGGTAACATTTATTAGAATCAAAGTTTTCATTGATACTTCTATGTCTCTTTGTGAATTAGTTGAATTCTTTCAACCTATGGGTAGATCTTGTACTTATGAAGTTTTTTTACGAAAAAATTCCTGATTATTGTTGCTATTGTGGCCTCATTGCTTATGATCTGGATTCATGTAAACTAGTTGCTCATATTCAAGAAAAAATTAATTGCATTAAGGATGTGAATGTAAGGAAGGATCTTTCTAATAGAATTCGTCCTAATTTCCACCAAAATTTGAAGTTTGTTCTTAAAAGTGCTAAAGATTTGCAAGATAACAAATATCTTCTGGAACAACAATCTTTTGGGAAGAATATCAGGAAAGATTTTCCCCCCATTAGGAATTCAAATTCGAATGCTGTTCAGGAAAAAGCAAGTTCAAAAATCTTCTGAGATCTCTAGAACAACAATCTATTAGGAGAAATATCAGGAAAGATTTCTAACCCATTAGGAATTCAAATTTAAATGATATTCAGGAAAAGGTAGGTTCGAAAAATCCAATAGATATTATGGGAGAATGGGTCTTATCAGGAAAGGAAATTCTTCATTTTCCAACAAGGTTTTCTTGAATGAAGAATCTTTAAAGAAAACTCATCTAATTAATTTGTCGAGGATTAGGGAGCTTGACGCAAACCTATTTAAGGAAGGCCCCACCATTCCTGCTCCTCAATGCAACAATTCCAATATGGCAAGTTCATCTACTGATATACTGACTTCCTCCACTCATGCAATTCTTCTTAGTATGAAAGATGATTCTAATTCTAGATCTACCATGCCTTTTCTTCCAATTACCTTTTTAGACCCTCCATTACCTACTATCACTGACCTTCCTTTTTGTTACTTTATTCCTATTATAAAGATTGATGGTGAGTCTACTATGCCTATTTTAGAAACCAAATGTAGAACTTGTAGATCCAAAATCAAATTTAGCTCTTCTTTTAGAGCTGAGAAGTTAGAACCGATCACCAACAACAAAGAAGAATGTCCTGGTGAGAAGAAAAGGTGGATCTTGGAGATGTGCTTTAACAAGGAATTGTTGTGCAAGTAGACTAAGTCAGCTAGTGACAACTACAATACCTTCAGTACGACGACTGATCTTTAGTCATTGGAACAATGAAAATACTTACCTGGAATTATAGGGGAGGTAGGAGTTCCCTTCGTCACCTTATCTCTCTCCTTAGAGCTTGTGCTCCTATATGTTTTGTTCTGAAATTCATTGTTCTCTTTCTTCTCTACTCTTCTTCGTTGCATTTCCCTCTCTAACTCTTTTGTTGTTCCTACTAAAGGTCGCTCTAGGGGCCTTTGGCTTTCGTGGAAAAATGATATTAATTCAATCATTATTATTTCCAATCATAATATCAATGTCGCAATTTTTTTTAGCATTTCGAGTATTGGTAATTGGTATCTCGTTTGTGTCTATGGTGTTGCTTGTAAAACCAAACAATTTGGTATTTGGAATACCATCCTTTGTCCCTCAATAAATTTCCAACTCCTGTGGATTTATTTAAGCTATTTATCTTGAATTAAAAAACAAAAAAGAAAAATAGTATAATGGTACAAAAAATAGTATTACTAAAAAAAGATTTAGTTAAATGAAATAGTAATACTAAATATTCTTACTCATGCATTCCTTGAAATGCTCGAAAATCTAGACAAATAATTCCTTTGACTCAATAATAAAAAATGTAGAACCAAAGAAAACAGTCTGGCGATGGTGATTAACATCACAAAAAGCAATAAATATCATAAAATACTGATTAATCATAAAAGTGGTGTCAAATGTAACCGCATCTCCAAACAATTGATAAGCTTCTCAAAATGTGCCATCCTCTCAAAATATAATGTGTTAGCCTTCTCTCATCATCGCCTTTGTAAGCATAAAAGAACTTTGCATCCTTGGACCTCCTCAACTCAAAATGTTTAATAAGTAAATCAGCATCATACTCCTTGATTTCTTCCCTCTTGTCATATCTATGGTTGTTAATATCTTGAATCATACAATCTAGTTTGTCAATATCACCACATTGTGGTACAATAACTCATGTAGTCTGGGAGGGTCTAAAATCAATCATGGACATTTTATCATTAAAACTTTGAGTCGTAATAGGAACCTTCCTATTTACTTTGAGAAAACATTTGTTTGAGGGTGATGCTACAACATAGTTATAATCCTCAACAAAATGACTAGCAAATCACCTGTTAATCTTGAAATCTAACTTGAATGTAATAGATGCCATACAATCACATCTAAACAAACCAGATCTATGTTTGTTTACTAGTGAAACCGATTCTTTCAATTCATTATCACTGTCATCCATTTGAACAACTTCTTTAGCAAACCTTAAGCTCCTCTTTGGATGTAGAATAAGAAAAGTAGGAATAAGTGGAACGTAGTATTGGTATTCTGATAGTATTACTATTCAATTTGAAAATGATTTTCTTTTAAAAGTGAATAACTGTGTATAAGGAAATATTCTTGTTTGGATGAAAAGTGGAATAAGTATCATAATAAGTGTTGGAATAAGTGGCAAATATGTAGATTAATAATAATCAACTTGATTATTAAAATATATAATTTAATTTAAAGTATGTATACATCATATTATATATGTATTAATTTTTAAACAAAAAATAAACACACCGTATGCATGCATGTATTAGAATAACTTAGTAGAATAACTTTATTCTACCCTTCTCGAGAAATAGCTATTTTGAAATAAGTAAATTAGAATAAAAATTATTATTTTGCTTTTATTCTACTTTTTAACTTATCAAATGAAATTATAATTCCATTTCTGGCTTTATTCCTAATTTTATTCAAGTTTCAAATAGAAGCTCATTGATTTATTATCCTTTAGGATATCATTTGTGATGTCCTAGGAGCAATTATTAAGAATAGACAAATTTCTAATAATATCATAGTGTCTAGAGAAGCTTTTCATTATACGATGACTACCAAAAGTACTGAAAGTTATTTTTCGCTCAGACTTGACATGTCAAAAGCAATCGATAGAATAGAATGGTCATTTCTTATGCAAGTATTAAAAGATTTTGGGTTTGTTATGAGATTCACTAACATGGTTACGTAGTGCATCACAATAGCTAATTTTTCTATATTAATCAATGGGTCTCTTCAAGGTAAATCTAGGAGTCAAAGAGGCCTTTGGCAAGGTTGTCCTCTCTCTCCGTTCTTCTTTATCTTATGCATAGAAATTCTTTCTACTACAATCAATGAAGCTATTAATATAGGGAGAATTCATGGTTTGAAACTGATCAATAATGGTCTGAATGTTTCTCATCTTCTCTTTATTGATGATATTTTGTTCTTTTCTGAATCGTTTATCTCTGATGCTATCAGCTTAAAGAATGTTCTAGAAAGGTTTTCTACTATGTTTTGCCAAATTATAAACTACCAAAAGTCTTCTAATGTTTTCAGTAATAACTACCCTGATATCCTAAAATATCAAATTAAGAATATTTTCATGGTTCTTGACATGAATAAAAATGATATCTATTTAGGCAGTTATTAATTCAAGGGCAATCCTTAAAAGCACTTCTACAATATCTTATAAATTGCCAAAAGTCTTATATTGTTTTCAATAATAACTGCCTTGATACCCTAAAATATCAAATTAAGAATATTTTCATGGTTCCTAGTATGAATAAAAATGATATCTATTTAGGCAGTTATTTATTCAAGGGTAACCCTCAAAAGCACTTCCACAATATCATTAAAACTAAGATTAACTCTAGACTCAAAGGTTAGAAGGCTAAAACCCTCTCTCATGCTAATAAAACCACCTTCATTAAGTTCACTCTTTCTTCTATGCCAATCTACTCTATGTCTATTGCCATGCTTCCCAAAAAAATTCATCAGTCTCTCAATGCCTCTTCTAGAGATTTTTGGTAGGGATTTGATAAGGATAAGAATCACTTCTATCTTACTATTTGGAAGAATTTTCTTACTCCTATCTCTAGAGGTGGCTTTAGCATGAGAGATATGGAATTGGTTGACATATCTATGCTTCTCAAGCTTGTTTGGAGATTCATTAATGAACCTAGCTCACTTTGAGTTAGAGTTCTCTCTTCTAATATCTCAGGTATGATGATTTCTAGTCTATAAACTCAAAAAACTCAAAATTTGACTTCTGGAAATGTCTTCTTTCCATTGACACATCATGTATCAACATACTTGCTGGAGTAATGGTAACGGGGATAACATTAATATATGGTGTGATGTTTGGATTCAAATTTTCTGTTTTCGTATCTCCCCCATGGACTTTATTAATCCTATGCCCAACTTGATTTCTAATCTTATACTTTTGGGCACCAGATCTTGGAATATTACCCTAATTAAGAAAGTTTTTGACCCTGTGATTGTCAATCTTATAACAAATATTCATCTCTCTTACGATCTTAATTAGGCAGATAAACTTATGTGATCTGAGACAAAATGGATCTTTCAACTGCAAGTCTGCCTATCACACCTTAATGACCGAAAGGCAAAATGAATCAGGATCTCCCTCCCAAAATAACAATCACCATTTACATAATAAAGGGAAAAACAGCCTAGGATCCTTACTTTTTTATGGAAAATTTATAATAATGATGTTCCCAATAGGAAAAACTTATTCAAAAGAAAATTTCTAAAAAACTCTATTTGTTCTATTTTCAATAAACATGAAGAGGATGATTATCATTTTTTTTCTTGTGCTTCTACAATTGAAATTTAGGATAAAATCAGAATAGTGCAATAGAGAGATACGTAGCAGAGATCTTCCAATTCAAAGTTAGATGCATGGGTGGCTCAAACTTCCTTTCAAGACAGGGATGCGGGATTACTCCTTTTTCGCAAAGGCGACCATCATGCTTTGGTTTATCTAGAAATGAAAATGCATAGCGAACTTTGAAGGGAAGAAACTGAGCATGCCTAACATCATCACTCTCATCAACACAAATTACAAAAGTCACTATGGATTCGAGGAAAATCATCAAAGGCAACATGAAAAAGATAGATCAAAATGATGCAAGTGATGAGCAAACGTTTTAATTAACTGTAAGTACACAATATACTATGTAGTACATATGCAAGTACGGGTCGATCCCACAGAGAAAAGTATTTAAAAACAATAATTAACTATCAATTATTGAAAGGAGTTTGAGAGAGATGATGGTTAAAACTAAAACTAGAATGTTAAGATGAAATCAAATTAATTAAAACCTAGGGTTTCGAATCCATTTATGTGACGTTGAAACGCATAAGTAAATTTATTCTATCTCTTATTTTAGATATCAATATTTGATTAAATGATTTTTATTTTGAATCTAAATACAAATTTTCATTTTGAATTTTGAATACAAGATATTTTTATCTAGAGATTGTAAATAGTGAAAACTGAGTCAAAAATATCTTTTCTTTCTACATCAAAATATCTTTGCCTGCATTGGAATTTCTTTTTAGATTTTATTCTTTTCGCTTCCTTTTTTTTTCTCAATTCTTCTCAACTCCTGAAGTTTCTACAAAATTTACACAAAATACCTTAAGTATCATTATTTATATACAAAATAAATAAATATGTAACATAAAATATGTAACAATAATATGCTCATCAATAAGCCTCTAGAAAATTACCTCAAGATCAACACAGATGCTTGCTTATCTGTCAAGGAGCTTCATCAACTATGATGGTGGCAAATCCTGCTAGCGAACATGTCTTCTTCGTAGGTCACAAAATACATGCAGAGTTGGCTTTCGAGGCGGTAAGCATTGCAATGAAGGAACTTATTAATGAAATCACCATAGAAAGAGGATGGATGAAGGTGATCTGTGAAGGGGATTACGAGTTTTTGTTGGACACCCTAAATGATAACCCTGACGAGGCTCAATGGAGAATATGGAGTTGGGTGTGTGACTATAAGCTTCAAGCGAATAACTGGGATTTTGTATTTTAATTTATAAACCGTAGGGCCAATATATGGCCCATGATGCACTGTTTTGCTATGATCTACTAGGATTAATTGGATCCATTGGTCCTCATTGTATTTTCTTTCCAAACAAGAGGAAAAACTCTAAGTTTAATCAATTTTATTAGGCTTTCAAAAGAAAAAAGGAAATTCAAGAAAGGTGGTATTGTCGTTACCCCATTTGAAAAGCAAGGGAAAACTAGTTGTCCCTGCTACTACTATTCGACATGTATGTTTGTTTCTAGATTATGCTTTGCTAATTTTTTGAAAAATGATGAGATGACATGATAGTAATAATTGTTTATTTTGCTTAAAAAAAAGTTTTGGCACCACTAAAATTGGGTTTCGAACCCGCAACCATTCGAATAGTGGAATCATTGCCCAACCACTCGGGTGACCTCAAGGAATCTAAGTGTTTATTTTAAAAAACTTAGTCTCTCTTTAGATATAAAATAACAAAATAAGAATAAGTGAAAAATAATATTAGTATTCGAATAGTCTTGTTATTCTATTTGGAAGTGATTTTTTTAAAGATGAATAAGTGTGTATAGAGAGAAATTCTAATTTAATTGAAAAGTAAAATAAATATTAGAATATGTGTTGTAAACTTGTAATAAGTGAAAAACATGTAAATTAATAATAATCAACTTAATTTTCAAAATATATATCTAATTTGAAAATATATACATCATATTAAATATGTATTATTTTTATGCAAAAAATAAAGGATAAATTATAGTTTACCTTTGTCTACTATTTACATTTTTCAACTTAATATCTTGAACTTTTTTCGTTACAACTTACCTCCTTAACTATGGTAGATTACAACAAACTCCTTTTTAGAGTAAATGACATTAAAATTTTGCATGGTTTGATCGTTTTACCCTTTGCAATTTACCATTCTAGGATTAAATTACAGTTTATCCTCCTAAACTATTTGAATTTTGTAACTTAGTACCCTAAACTTATTTTCTTTACAACTTGCCCCCCTCGGATTAAATTATAGTTTACCTGTGCAACTTATGAGTTTTGCAACTTGGTATCTTGAACCTTTTTCATTACAATTTGCCCTCTTCAATTATAGTAAATTAGAATAAACCGTCTTTTTGGATAATTGTCATTAAAGTTTTGCTTTGTTTGATTATTTTTCCTTCAGTTACAAATAATCTTCATCTTAGTCCTATGGAATCTGACCCGCACATTACCCTTACGAAATCCTTTCTTCCTTACCCACACCCTACTTGACACAAATCTCAGTCGCGGACATCCTTTCCAAGTAGGTTAAAATCATTGATTGAGATATGCTTGATGATGACAAGAAAGAAATTTGAGATCTTTATGTGATATTGATGAAGCTCAAAATCATCAATTTATCAAGAAAAAGGAAAAAGTTTAGTAAAAAAGGCAAAGGAAAAAATTTTGGTGGTGAAGTTGAATTAAGGATTTATGACGTCAAAAAATAGAAGATGGAGAAAAAGAAGATGGGAAAGAAAGGTAAATTTGTTTGAAAAAAATATTATAAAGTTCATTTGACCCTTCAAACTTGACGAAAGAATCTTATTATTTAATAGAGATAGTTGAGGGAGCAAATTGTAACGAAAAAAGTTTAGAATACTAAGTTGAAAAACTAGAATAGTTGAGAAGAGTAAATTGAAGAAGATGGGAAAAAAGACAAACTTGTCCAAAAAAATACTATACCCTTCTGACTCGACAAAAAGAGTCTTGTTGTTTAACAAAAGTAGTTGAGAAGGGTAAGCTAAAATGAAAAAAAGTTTAGGGTATCAAGCTAAAAAACATGAATAGTTGAAAAGGTAAACTGTAATTTATCCAAAAATAAACATATTGTATACATGCATACTTCGGAGTAACTTGGCTGAATAACTTTATTCCACTCTTCATTCAAAATAACTATTCTAGAATAATTAAACCAAAATGAAAATTACTAATCAAAATTTATTCTAATTTTTACATAACCAAATAAAATACTAATTCCTATTTTAAATTTATTCCTAGAGTTATTCTAGATCCAAACAGAAGCCACAAGACCAAGCTTTTTCGATATTTTTAGAAGGAAAGTTCTACTTAAACACCGACATATGCTGCATTTTGGTGTAGTTAGTGTACACCATGTATTTTACAAAAGTGTTACTCCTATATCCTTACTCCACCATAACAAATACCAACCTTGGACAATTGAGATTTATTAGCTTCCATGTTATCATTTATTTGGTATATTGTAGCATCTTCCTTTTTAGGAAATGTTTGATAATGATTATTAGGAATAGTTTTTGAAAAACAAAGGTTTATTCCTAAAAAGTTGAACTAAACACCTTTTTTTTATCTTAGATTATTTCAATATGCCAGCTTCTTATATATGTATAAAACTTTAAAAAAAATGATGTTGTAACACCCCGATGAGTCACAAATCGGCATCAATACTACCGAATTAACTAAATAAATAAATTATCAATAAACTAAACAACTATCCAGAACCTTGTGTGTGGCTAGCGGCTCTTTCTATGTACACTAAAACTAGACTGCACATTAATCTACACCCGAAAACCAAAACACAAAACGCATGGGTGACATCAAGTCACCTAGTATGCGTTCACCAAAAACTATGACAAACACACGAATACATGGTCTGAATCAAAACCTATCGTATCACCCTGGCCACAGGTGACTGACCTAATCACAAGCAGTTGGTGAGGGTCCAACCCCGACCCTATTACACTACCACGGTGAACCACCCCATGTAGGAATTCTACCGCCCCAACAGTAGCCTCATAGTACCACACAGGTCACAACATGCACGAGACGCGTCCTCACAATGGCCCTTGTGCCCAGACAACTAAGATTTCTAATCCCAAGCCCTGCCAACACTATATAAAGAGGATGATTCGGTCTCTTTCACTTGGACCCTACAGTAGCTTAAAGAGCCACGGTATTTTTCACCTGTGTTCGTCATTGGCAACCACGTCGTAGAGCACGTAACCGATTTCACTGAGACCTCATACTCCCATCGGCTACTATCCTACTACCACGTGGATCCGATCAAAAACCACAGAAACCCTTTTTACAAAACATGCATTTCCTTTTTAAAATCATTTTCGAAAACATTTTAAATTACAAAAATCTTTCACAGAAGACTTTCCAATTCATAAACAATTTCCAAGATATCCAAGTCCTTTTTATGAAAACATTGCCATTATTCTTTCAAAATTATCCTTAATCTTTCAAAAGCCTTTGTTAAAACTCAGAGAAATTCTTTGACCTATGCAACCTGCATCAGTAACCTACATTGGGAACCCACGCTGGTTCCCCGCATGCTAAACTCGTGCATCCTAGTTTCACTGCCAGGTCGTGTCCACTCCTCACACTTGTTGGTCACGCCAACCTGTGGCATTGTATCCTTGATAGTAAACCAGAACGATGAACCCAGGCCACAAAATCAATGTAAAAACCTTGATAAAACACAGATTATCCTTAATCCTTTATCACATATTCAAATCATGATATACTACATGATTTCTATGATTTTTGCTAAATCAAAGGAAAAGAAACGGGTGGAACGCATACTATTTTGGATCGTCAGTGGTTTCCTCTTTTCCGACGACACTACTCTGACAATCTTCGACGACAGGCACCTCTAGTGGTGTTTCCTCCTCCTCTGGCGGCTCCGACAACCAACCCTCCCTTTCTTCTCTCTCTCTCTTCCTCTCTTCTTCTTCTTCTCCCTCACCTCTCGTTTCTCTCGACTAATGCCTTCAAGGGGAACAGTAGGGCATGGCCCCAGGTCAAGTGGCGCGATAGAATAGTGTTCACTGTTTTTTGGTCTGTGATTACTGTATCTTTATGGCGCACTGGCAATCCACGCTAGTAAGATGCGCTGATCATCCGTGACAAACATCTGCATCGAACATCCACGTCTGTTCTATCCACCTATTAGTTTCTCTTGGAAGAACAACCTTCTATAGCCACCTGTTACATTCGCCTAACCCATACGTACAGAGCAAACCAGGCCACAAACTAACAAGGAAAAACTACCACACACCTATCATAATCACCAATATCATTCATTAATGATAAAGTTATACATTACATGACAAATTCTCAATTACAAGGTTACATCCTTTTTGGATTCCTAGGTGTTACATCCTACTCCCCTTAAGAGGAATTTTGTCCTTGAAATTTGCTTTTAGTAAAATAAATGGGGGTATTGCAACCGTACATCATCCTCACGTTCCCAGGTAGCTTCTTCAATGCCATGATGCCGCCACTAAACTAATACTAGAGAGATCACCTTGTTCCTGAAGACTTGATCTTTTCTACCCAATATCTGAGTGACGTCCTCTACCAAAGACAAGTCTTCCCACAGCTCATCTGGTTGTACTAGTATTACCTAGGATGCGTCTGTCAATTATTTCCTCAGCATTGATACATGGAAGACGCTATGCACACTAGATAGTTCTGGAGGCAAATTCAACTTATATGCCACTTCACCAACCCTTCTAGAAATCTGGTAGGGTCTGATGTAGCACAGACTTAGCTTGCCTCATTTTCCAAATCTTGCCACTCCCTTGGTTGGTGATATTTTAAAAAAAACGAAGTCTCCTACTTCGAATTCCGAAGGTCTACGTCTCTTGTCTGCATAACTCTTCTGTCGACTTTGTGCAATTACCAATCTCTTCCTGATCAGATCCACTTTTTCTTCATACTACTTGTGACCATGCCGATGGAACCTTGCATGACTCCTCGGTGCACGGAAACACACAAAGAATCCTGATATGGTCACAACGAAGATAGTGAATCCGAGGAAGAAGGCTCGACCTAGAAATACCAAAGAAAGATAAGAAAAGAATAAGGTAAAGGAGTTGCCACCTAATCTTTTAATGGAAAGACGAAGAAAACCAAACACAAAGAAAGCTTAGATAAATCAATGCAAAAAGACACACGTGTGCTCCATGCCTAATGGATGCGACACGCAAATCACAGCAAGCCAGAGAAAGGGTAAGGATTATGGTTACGTATGAGGAAGGTGTTAGACACTCCTATACGCCCGAAAATTGGTCTTTCCAGGCTACCAGATTGCTCATGACCTAATGTGTGTATACTTATCTACTTATAATGTGCATGCCTAGGATGAACGTGAGAACATGAAACAAATCTCAAAGAAACAGTGTGTGAAAGAGAAATGATAAAGAAAATAATCCGAGAGACCATGTAGGCATTGAGAATACCACCTTACTGTATGTCCTTAGGCAATGAGGAAAATTATGAAAAATCAGAAATGTTCAAAAAATGTCACGCAAAACAACAGAAATTGGTAACACTTGAGAAAGTCAAAATGGGGACAATAATCCGTATTCGGGTCCATGTTGGTATTGTCAAGCCTATTAATAGACGCCCTTGGGCGATAAATTCCCAACACAAATCAAAAATTGTAAAAATCATGAAAATTGGAAAATAATGGGAGAAAAGATAAAATTGCAAAGGAAGGGCGTTTTTGGCAAATCATGCCAAAAAGTTATATGCCCTAGGATGAAACAGGGGTGACTAGGGAATCCAAACAGAGATCAAGAAGTCAAAGAACAATCAAATCAAGAAGCAAAGAATCAGTTATAACTGCCTAGATTCTTGGGCCCCATGTTGATGATTTTTGCCAACTGATTTTGTTAGCTGAAACCGTTGCCTGTAACTGCCAGTTCGTCTCGCCAAGATAGCTAGCAAGCTTCCACCGTCGTTGGGAACCACGTGACCCATCACTAGTCCAGTTACTGAACTTTGATTGAATCTTGAGGTGAAGGTATTGGAAGACCTGCACTACTAGAAAAATCAGATTTTGCGAGGACTTATAACGAGCACATTGCGAGGACATGTCCTCGCAATATATTAGCGAGGACTTTACGATGACATGTCCTCCCAATAGTCCTCGCAATATACTTTACGAGGACATGTCCTCGCAATAGTACCCTAAAATTATAAACACCCGCCCCTTCTTCTCATTTCGGCATTTCTTTTGCCAGTCGCTTCTTCCTGCTCTCCTTCTCCCCCTTCCCAAGTACTGGAAACCAAACCCTAACCCTTGCAATGGGAGGTGTCAAGCGGATCGGGGTTGCGCTGGACTACTCGAGAAGCAGCAAGCTCGCTCTGCAATGGGCAGTTGACAACCTTCTCGATGACGGTGACACGATTGTCGTCATCCACATCAAGGAGAAAACCGGGAACGAGTCCAAGAACCAGCTCTGGTCCCCTTCTGGCTCGGCATCGAGGGTCCCCTTCTTCTCCACCACTCCTCCTGGAACCACCGGGGGTCCGGCATCGGCCGATCGGCGCCTCCATCTTCTCATGCACTCACCGATCCACCCCTGCAACTAGCGTCCAGCG
>JAMKQA010057120.1:0-18710 GCA_024699735.1 Posidonia australis
TTATAGTGGTCTCTAGGGAGGTTACAAAGGGGTCTTGTAAACGAAAAGCCTCGAATATTCGTTGGCACATTCGTTTGCAAGAGTAACAGCCCGGAAGGTGGAAGGTCAGCAGCCAGAGCTGGGCGCCAGGTTGGTGCGCCAACTATGTGTGCCACTTTAGTGCGCCACCTTGGTGCGCCACTTTGGTGCGCCACCTTGCTGCGCCACCCTGCTCACAAATGTCTGATTTGGGGCTCTGACTAGTGGGTTTGGGGCTCGGTTCAAGGTCTGATCACATCCAAAGCAACATAGGATATTCATCTCTGGGTTACGTCAAAATCGGGGTGTCTACAATATGAAAATTAACATCCTTTCTTTTTGCTTATGACAAAAAGGGGGAGAAAATAAATGAATCGGCTTGCTATTTGATAGGAGAGATATAAAGGGAAGAATATATAACAAATGGGGAGCATATAGATAAGGGGAGCATAAGGAAAATTAATATTAAATCCTTGCTTATCGATAGGAGGAGCATATAAGATATAATTTATTTCAAATTTTGTCATCATCAAAAAAGGAGAGATTGTTGGAAATAAACATTTGCATATTTTATTTTGATGATAACAAATGAAATATATTCCATTATGCTTTGCCTTTTTGATCTAATGAGAATATTTGAGATATCCTATAAAGCTCATTGAGGAGAAAAAAGAACATGCGGACCATCACAAACACAAGAAGAAACCAAGGAGAAAGAATTCCTGGAGGCCCAAATACTTTATGTAATGTTCAAAAGTGTAATGTATAGTGTTAATTTTCAATGTATATCCAAATGTATGTAAGTCAGGTCATTTTTGGCACATTGAAATTTGTCGGCATATCAAAAATGTAATAAAATGTAACTGATATCGGTTTTGGTACTCCAAAGAAATTCGAAATGCTGAATCAGGGAGTAACGTTCGGCATATCGAAAATTTTCGGTATACTGATTTGCTTGTGAAGAAAAAAGAACAAAGAGAAAATAGCACACCAAAATCTTCTGGTCTGCCAAATCAGGTAGTCGTTATGTAACGCTCTAATCCCGAGCATGCTAGCAAGATCACAGTATCATAAGCAAAATTACACTAATTACAGTAAAATTAAATAACTACAACTAAGGCTCACCTCTAGGAAACAATGTGTTGCTAGAAGCTCCAACCTTGGCACTGGAACTCGATTGTACACGATCTACACCTGAAAACTAAACCAAGCATGCGTGAGTGACATCTAAGTCACCCAGTACGCGTCCCAAACACACAAACAACAAGATCCAACAAAATTACTAAAAACACAGCTGAGGAAATCTTGGACTGACACTAGACGAGCCTTCAACTCATTAAAGCACTCCTCGCACTGCCAATCTCAGGCAAAGTGCACTTCCTGTTTGGTAAGTTTGGTTACTAGTGCAGCAATCTTGGAGAAATCTTGGATAAATCACCTATAATATCCTACCAAGCCGAGGAAATTTTTGATTTCAGTTACTATCTTTAGTCTGGCCCAACTGCTCATAGCCTCCACTTTGGCTGGATCTACCTTGATGCCTTCTCTGAGATGATATGACCACGAAAGGACACCTCCTCCAGCCAAAACTCGCAATTAGAGAACTTGGTATAAAGCTGATGCTGTCTCAGTGTTTCCACTACGACCTTCAAATGTCTCCAGTGGGTCTGACCATCCGGAGAATACATGAAGACGTCATCCACAAAGATGACCACAAACTGATCCAAATAGGGCCTGAACACTTTATTCAACAGGTCCATGAAGGTAGTCGGAGCATTCGTAGACCCGAATGGCATAACCAAAAACTCATAATGTCCATAGTGGGTGCAAAAGGTTGTCTTCTGCACAGCTGGCTCATTGATCCGTAACTGATGATATCTGCATCTCAGATCTATCTTGGAAAACATCAATGCTCCCTGCAACTGATCGAATAAATCATCGATCCTGGGTAGTGGATACTTGTTCTTAATAGTTATCTGGTTCAACATCCGATAGTTTATACAGAGCCGAAGCGAACTATCCTTCTTCTTAACGAATAAGATCGGTGCTCTCCAAGGTGAAACATTGGACTAAATCCCTTGTCCATCAGTTCCTGTAGTTAATTCCAAAGCTCCCTCAATTCAATGGGTGCCATCCTGTATGGAGCCTTGGAAATAAGACCTGATCCTAGTACCAAATCAATCATAAACTCCACTTCCCTGTGCGGTGGTATACCTAGCAATTCCTCTGGAAAGACATTAGGATATTCCTGCACCATTGACAAATCCTGAATCTCAATCACAGGCGAAGTAGAAACAGTCACATAGGCCAAATATCCCACATTGCCTCTTGCTAGATGATGATAGGCCTTGATAGCAGATATCACCTTCCTGGGCTCACCCAGAGTAATGCCTTGCACCACACATTAGCCTTGGCCTGGAGACTCTGCTAGAACCCTTCTCTTAGCACAATCTATCGCAGCTGAATGCTGTACCAGCCAATCCATCCCTAGGATAACATCATAACCTTACATGTCCATTAAAATCAAGTATGCCTGAAAATTCCTATCTCCCAGCTGCATATTAACTGATCTCAAATACCTCCACACTAGACTATGTTCTCCCAATGGAGTAACCATATCTAGGTGGAATGCCAATCTAGCTGGTTTGGTCCCGATCTCAGCAGCAAATGACTTGGAGACAAAAGAAAATGAACTCCCAGAGGTGAACAAGACTCGGCCCATCTGTTTAGCCACAAGAAAAATCCTAATATCAACACATCATAACCATAATTATAATCATAACAAAAGATAGTGTCGATTACATATAGGATCCATTATTACAAGACAAGATTTAACTCATGCAACCATACTAATTCTCACCTTCCGCCACGTCTCTTAATGGACCAGCATTTGAGGCAGCAATGGAGAACACTCTCCCCTTGGTAGGTTGACGAGGCACATCGCCTGCTAGCTTCGACTAACTAGGACAGTCCTTCTAATAGTGTCTAGACTTCCCATAGTTATAGTACACTACACTGTCTAAGCTTCTCTGCCTGTGCCAACACTATGCCGCTATGTGCCCCTCCTTACCATAGACGTGGCACAATCCCATTTTCGAGCCACTACTGGATCCCGCATGGCTGAAACCAACACTTTCTTTCCTACTAGATGTAGGTTGCTCCTTTCGTTTCTTCCCAGAGCTACCAAAACTTAGCACTCTAGTGACTGAAGGTCGAGAAACATAGGGTCAGGAGATAGAAGGTCGAGAGACAGACTTCCTCCCCTTATTTTTCTTAGGATACTCTTCCTGGAACAGCCTACGATCATTCTCATAGCGGCTTGCAAGCTCAATGGCATCTGCCTCGGGTGTCTTCGAGTGTAGAGGTATGATACTCCCTCTTGAGCACTGTGTGTGGAGGACGCCGTGAGTTGGCATACCCTGTGGTGGCCAGTGTGGGTGGGACACTTGCCTCGTAGCTGGTAGCGTCTTGAGAGATAGGACAGCCTTCCCATGAAGGAGTTGACTTTGAGAGAGTTCTCTAGGTGGGAGAATCGCGGGAAGATGCAGCTCCTACACAGGGTCACACGTCGTGGTAGTGCAGACACTGTTGGTGGCTCTTTGGTGGACTGCTTGTAGCCAGAGTTTGGTTGCCTAGCATTGGGCTTCCTGACTCACTATGTGTGGTTTTGGCCATTGAGGACCTTTGCTTGTGGTTTTGGGCTAGTAGAGCCCCGGTCGTGGTTTTGGCTGGTGTGGGCTTGATTTATGGGATTTTAGAGAAATGGTTTGCGAAATGAATTTAAAAGAAAATTAATTATGGTTTCGTTTTCCCGTCGTTTTTCGTGGGGTGCTAGGTGACTTCTATCACTCAAGCGTTTTCTTCGTGTTTTTGGATTACAGGTGCAGACACGTAGAAGGTTTAGCATAGTGCATATAGATCAGAGCCTCGTAGCCGCACACATAGATTCCTGGTAGTTTGATATTTTTTGTTTAGCTTTTATTTCCTATAATTTAATTTGCTTTAAAATTTTATGGGAAATTTGGGGCATGACAGAGTTTCATCCTCAAATCCTGGAGGTTGCTTAACATATACCTCTTCTTCAATAAAGCCATTTAAAAAAGCACTTTTTACATCCATTTGAAATAATTTAAAGCCCATGTGACTTGCATAGGCTAATAACATCCTAATTGATTCTAATATAGCTACTTGTGCATATGTCTCATCAAAATCAAATCCCTTTTCTTGATTGTAACCTTGAGCTACTAATCTTGCCTTATTTCTAACTACATTTCCTAACTCATCTAACTTGTTTTTAAGAATCCATTTTATGCCTATGACTTGATGATCTAGTGGTTCAAGAACAAGTTTCCAAACATTATTTCTTTGAAATTGATTCAACTCTTCTTGCATGGTAATGGGCCAAAATTCATCACCACATGCTTCATTTACATTGTTAGGTTCAATGGATGATACAAAGGCATATGTAGCACATTCATGATTAATTTTGGATCTAGTCGTTATTCCTTTAAACTTCTCCTATGATAAGTTCCTTAGGATGACTAGCCATGTATTGCCAATCTTTAGCATTATTTTCATCCTCATTTTTATTTACATCTTCATTATTCGAATTTTCAAATATGTTTTCACAATTTTCCTCTTCACAAACAATGTTAGAGATCTTATTGACTTTTTCATCAAAGTTTACATGTAAGGATTCTTCTACTTTTAATGTTTTTTTGTTATACACTTTATACGCCTTGTTTCTAGAAGAGTATCCAAGAAAAATACCTTCATCAGCCTTAGAGTCAAATTTGTCTAGATTGTCCTTGGTGTTTAAAATAAAGCATTTGCACCAAAAAACTTTAAAATAAGAAATTTTAGGAGTTTTGCAAAACCAAAGTTCAAACAGAGTTTTGTTTAAAATTGGTCTAAGTAAAACACGATTCAAAATGTAACATGTAGTGGTAATGGCTTTAGCCCAAAATTGTTTCGGCAAATTGTTTTTGCACAACATGCTCCTAGCCATTTCTTGAATGGTTCTATTTTTCCTATCAACTACTCCATTTTGTTGTGGAGCTCTTGGAAAATAAAAAACATGATCAAATCCATTTAGTTCACAAAATTTTTCAAAATCATAATTTTCAAATTCCCCACCAAGATCACTTCTTACTTTTACAATTTTTAAACCTTTTTCATTTTGAACTTTGTTGCAAAACTTCTTCAATTCATTTTTATTTGCTAAGAATAAAATCCATGTAAATCGTGAAAAATCGTCAATAATAACGAAAACATATCTTTTTCCTCCTAAAATTAATGTTTTACTAGGACCAAACAAATCCATATGAATCAATTCTAGTGGTTTGGTAGTAGAAACCATGTCTTTAGATTTAAAGGACGATTTAAATTGCTTTCCAAATTGGCAAGCATCACAAAGTTGGTCCCTTTTTAAATCAATTTTTGGCAAACCATTCACAAAATCACCCTTGGACATTTTTGACGATTGACTCATACTTGTATGGTCTAGTGTCTTATGCCATAGCCATTAATTGTCATTTAAAGCTACAAGGCAAGAGTTTATTATTTTTGATTATACCTTTATTTTATAGACATTATTTTTCCTAGCTCTAGAAAACATCAATTTGCTAGTATTGGAGTCTATTATGGAGCAATCTTTCTTATCAAAAATTACTCTGTATCCTTTATCACATAATTGACTTATGCTAATTAAATTATGCTTTAGTCCATCTACTAACAAGACATTTTCAATAGAAGGATTATTGGGGTTACTTACATTCCTTATTCCAACTATCCTTCCTTTAGCATTATCCCTAAAAAAGACAGTCTCATCATCTCTAGAGCTTAAGGTGCAGAGGAGACTATGATCTTCATTCATGTGTTAAGAGTAGCCACTGTCAAGAATCCATTTCGACGAGTTCATGGTCCTCCTGCATCATTGGATGCAAGTAAGGATTTAGGAATCCATATCAAATTAGATTGTTTTAAAGTTGCATTTGTGTTGTTTGGCCTTCTTTCAAACCATTTTGAATGTTTCTTTACAACAAATACATATTTTTCATTTGATGTTGCTCTAACAAAACCATTTTCATAGGGCACACCATTAAATTTTGAAAATCCTAGCCCATGTTTATGAAAAGTTGGTCTTTGATTTGAGAGAAGCTTGTCCAAGTTTTCTTTTCCTTTTGTGAATTTTGTCATAGTGTTGAGTAGATCATTGTTTTTGACTTTCAGTGTGGCTATGACTTTTTTAAGTTTTTTATTTTGTATTTCATATGATCTAAGCTTATGTTTAACTTAATGTTTATGTTTTCTACTTCTTCTTTTTCAAAAACCAATGTTATTCCCTCATCAATTAACTTATTATTTTCTTTGGTTAAATTTTCAATATTTTGATTCAAAACTTTAGATTTTGATTTCAAATTCTTATACTTGTCATATAATTCATTAAAAGCATCAAGAAGTTCTTCAGTGCTAATATCTTCCTCATTTGGATAAGAATAAAGCTCATCCTCTTGCGCCATGAAACACATGTTAGCCTTTTTACTATCAGATAAGGAATCTTCATCAAAAGAAGAGTCACTTTCATCCCATGTGGCTTGAAGAACTTTTTTTTGGTTGGTTTGTTACCTTTTTTAAACACTTTCATTTTTAATAAAGGACAATCGCTTTTAAGATGTCCTAGTTTGTTGCATTGAAATATAGGTCTACCTCCTTTTCTTCTTTGTTTTTGTCTTGATTTTTATTCTATTTCTTTTGAAAATTTCCTCTTTTCATGAATCTCTTAAATTTTCTTGTAAGAAGGGCAATATCTTCATCTTCCTCATCCTTAGAGTCGTTCGAGTCTGAAGTAATTTTTAAAAGCAATGTTCTTTTTCTTGGGAATTCCTTTTTCTTCTTTCTCTTTCACTTTTTTCTTTAATTGGACTTCATAAGAGGTCAAGTTTCCAATTAAGTTTTCCAATGAATAATTTGATAAATCTTTAGCCTCTTCATTAGCAGTGGTCTTCCTTTCCCATTCTTAAGTAAGAGATCGAAGGATTTTTCTAACAAGTTCACTTTGTGAATAATTTTTTCCAAGTGATTGTAAAGCATTTGTGATCTCACTAAATCTAGTAAACATGTCACCTATGGATTCATCTTATTTCATTTTAAATAACTCATATTTGTGAATAAGCATGTTGATCTTTGTTTCCTTAATTTGGTTCGTTTCTTCATAAGTGACTTCTAAGGTATGCCAAGCTTCATGGGAATTATTACAATTATATATTCTATTGAATTGTTCTTGATTTACAACACAAAATAGTATGTTTAGCCCCTTAGCATCTAGTTGTGTAATCCTTTTCTCTTCATCATTCCATTCTCTATTAGGTTTTATGTTTTGAGTAGTGTCATTTACCACAATGTCCCATAGTTCATAATTGATGGATTTTAGATAAATTACTATTCTACATTTGTAATAGTTATAGTTTAGTCCATCAAAGAATGGTGGTCAATTAATACTCTGTCTCTCAATTATGTTATTACTACAAGAACCCATAATGAATCTAGAAGATTTTTAAATCAAGAGTTTTAGATAACCTTGCTCTGATACCAATTGTTGGATTGAGAGGCTTCTCTAGAGGGGGTGAATAGAGAATCAAATTAAAATTAACTTAATTCTTACTTAATGAGCTATTTCAATTTTGTTTGAGAATTATGTAAAGTTATCACAAGTGATTATTAATAGTCAAGCAATCAATCATGCATTCAAAGAATAAGATGAGAAAAATTGAAATAGACACAAACAATTTTATAATGGTTCAACCAAACCCTAGCTTACTCCACTCCTCGAGATTCCCTCGAGAATTCCCTTTCCCTTAAATCTTAAATGTACAAACTTACTTTTTGGAAGTCCTTCCAACCCTTGTACAACCCTTTGCCACTCCTCAACACCCGAGTAGCTGAGCCCTTGACCTTTTTGTCGAATGATGAAGCTTTTGGAGAATCTCCTTATTATGGAAGCTCAAGCACAATCTTCTCTTTCATTCTTTTTTAGAATTCTAGAGATATAGGTGGAGAGATGAGATTTGGGTTTTTCACTCTTTTTTAGAATTCTAGAGATGTAGGCGGAGAGATGAGATTTTATCTCACAAGTGTCTCTTACGATGGGGAAGAATTTAGCTCAAATTAGTAGCCATCCTTCCATGGTGTCCTTGATCCATATTTATAGAGGAATAAGCTGGAAGAATTCTCTCTAACGTCTCTTTTAACGGCTAGCTGATTCGGTAGTCCAGAAGATTTCAATGTGTCGTTTTCTCTTTGTTCTTTCTTCTTCACGAGCAAATCAGTATATCAAAAATTTTCGATATGCTAGATGTTACTCCCTAATTTAGCATTCTAAATTTCTTTGGTGTACCGAAATAGATATCACTTACATTTTATTACATTTTTGATATTTTTGGTATGCTGACAAATTTTGGTGTGCTGAAAATGACCTGACTTACATACATTTGAATATACATAGAAAATTAACACTATACATTATACTTTTGAATATTACATAGAGTATAATGGTCTTCAGGAATTTTTTCTCCTTGGTTTCTTCTTGTGTTTGTGTTGGTCCTCATGAACTTTTATCTCCTCAATGAGCTTTATAGGATATCTCAAATATTCTCATTAGATCAAAAAGACAAAGCATAATAGAATATATTTCATTTGTTATCATCAAAATAAAATATACAAATGTTTATTTCCAACATAGAGGAGGAAGAGGCTTACCATTATCTGAGACAGAGCAGCCAAAGCTGACAAGCCTCCCCACCAAAGACCCCTACCATCGAGTCCGAGACTTGACAGTGTCTTTCGAAGAGCTCGTTGCACCACTTGCTTACCGCTACTTGCCCCTCTACTGGTCATCGCCGTTGGTAACGTCCAAGCCCTAGCCGCCACCAAAGGAGAAATTGGGAGGCTAGAGAAGACGAAGAGTTTTGGGTGGCTGGAAAGAAGAGGTGACTTGCGTGCAAGGAGGGACTTGGTTTTAAGTCCTTCAAAAATTTAAGGACCCTTTGAAACATTGAAGAATAATGCATGAAATATAATAATGCACTCAACATGAAACATCATGTGTAACTAATGGGCCCACTAGGTTTTAAAGAGAGAAGTTCCCATGCATTTGGGAACATCACCTTCTACGTGGAACAAAATATGGAGAAAAAGTGCAAATTACCTAGTAAAATTGCAGTTTGGCCCCTAGGCAGTCACAATTTTGCATCAACATACCTTAGTCGAGTAGAATCTATCATAGACCTCTACACCTGATGATATTGTCAGAGGTCACCTGGAATGGAATTATTGTGGAATATTCCATCACTTTTGTAAAATTTACGCATAGGTCCTTGTCTTTATCAAAAGGCTAGATTTGTTTGGTGTATAGAGCAAGGCTTCAGTTACACTATCTAGAAGTACAAATCCATCCCTTGAGCACCCTGTTAAATTGCGATTGCCCTCGAGTATTCAGTGATTCGTGGCAACCGATGAGAATTTCTAGGAGAGTCTTGCAACTTTCCAAAATTTCAGGTATGCCCCTAACTTTGTGTGGCAGTCAACTTGCCCCAAGCTATCAACAGGACTTCAGGCACATCCTCCAGGAGTACATGTAACATCTGTGTCTGATTTTTCATTTAATGTAAAACCATGGAATTTGTGGTATTATTTGAATATGTTTTATTAATGGATAATCAAGGTTGTGTTTGTTGTTGTGGTCTCTCCCAGTGTATTTGTGTTCTTGGTGTCCCCTGGTTGTGTGACTTCTCTAGCCTGGTGGGTCTGTATATGCATCTTGGGACCCATGCTTGGGGGTGAGACCCACTTGGACTTGGACTTGGTCAAAGGAGCCCAACCACACACATTAATGTGAGCCCTTCTCCTCCATGCTCGTGATCCCTACCATGGGAGGGGCAATCCATCCCCTCCTTGGCAAGGAGGCTGGTAGAGATGGCCAGTGGGATTCTAGGGTGGTAGGAGCTATGAGAGAGGTGTTAAAAGGGGCAAGGGAGGTGGTGTCGAGCACTAGATACGCAATGGTGGGAGAGGTGAGCTTTCAATAGGAGGAGGTCATGCGAGCAGAGGAAGCTATGTTGGACCTCATTGGGGGCATGCAAAGCTCACCGGAGCTAGAGGACATCAGAGGTGCGTAGGGCTCGCTAGAGAAGGTACGTGTTCCCCTTTGATCCCTGTTCCTCGGTTAAGGCTTAAGGGGGTTCTTGTGATAAATGATGTAGAAATCAAGCAAAAATAGGGGAAGTGATGGGAATGAGATGAATAACATGATTATGGTGAGATCATGCAATTTCATATTGATTTTATAGGATTTTGTTGATGATTTTGGATGTATGCCACAATAACTTCGTATGAGCTCTATGTCTTTGTGATTTTCTATCGAACAACATGCTTAATGGTTTTATGAAAGGATTGGGGGGTTTTGAAGTAGACTTGAAGGTCGACACCTCATGTTTTACTTGTGATTTATGTGGTAGATTAGATGGGTCCTCTTGTCACTCTAATTTTTGGGAGAAGAGACAGCACAACTAGGGGAGGTTTTCTATAATCGTAGAAAATGGTATGCCGAACTGTGTTCGGTATGTTAAAATGCCCCAATTGGGGTCCATTGAGCCATTGATTCGAACGACCAAAGGTTTTTAGTTGACCAAATTAGGAGATTTCGGACAACCGACCGAGTTTGGTTGACCATTCTGGTAGGGAACTGATAAAGCTGACAAAGATTCAGAGTACCAAAATTCAGTTGACCTCGTCAGGGATTTTTGATCGACCGGGACCCTATTTGGCATGCTGAATCAGGACCCAGAACCATATTAAGAAATGTTTTGTAAAATGTTAATAAAATGAGATAAATGCATGATAGATGTGTGAAATGCATAGAAATGAATTATGAAATGTTTCATGTAAACAGATTGTTTTGATAATGTTTTCCATAAATAGTTAAACATGGAATATGAGGAAATGAATGTGGACCCATAAGAGGGGTGAATACATGGTGTGATAAACCATGAAATAAATGAGAATGTGAATGAATGGTTTTGAGAACCATAGATGATAAATGTAAATAATGATGTGTGAGATTTATAAAGGGTTTTTATGAATGAAAGCTGGTTTTGCCAAGTGATTAGAAATGAAAATTGCATGTGGTTTTAGAAGAGTTTTTTGAGATTTGTAGGAACCACAATCAAACCAGGGCATGCCGATAGGGGTAGTGAGGCCTCTAGAGATATCGTGGACGTATCCTTGCTTGTGGTTGCCGAGTTGTGGTCTGGGGTAGGAGCCTAAAGACTATGGTGGTACTGTAGAAGCCGAGGTACGGTAGACCTAGACTACTCTCAATACCGATGTTGGTCTCTGGGGTTAGAGTCTCTAGGTGCTCGAGCATTAGGGCGCTGTGAAGACGCACTCCGTGCTTGTACCAGTGAGGGTACGCTTTTGAGGTTGCAGTCGGGATGGTTGAACTCCTATGTGGGGTGGTTCACCACAGTGCTGCAATGTCGTCAGGGATGGAGCTTCAACCACTGCTTGTGGCCAAGTCGATCGCTTGTGACCAAGGTGATGCGACTAGTTTTGAGATATGGATTGAGATTTGTGTTTGAGCTAGTTTCCAGCCATGGTTTATTATGATTTGTAATAATAGAAATGAATGGTGTTTTGGGTTGAAAGACTAGATGAAAATGGTTTCCTTGATTTGTGCATAAAGATTTGCTTATGAGCATGAAGTTTTAAAAAGGGAAAAGAAAAGAAAGTTTTGAAAAAGCATCCTCTACCGATTTTACTAAATCGTGTGTGTTGTCGGGTGACAATATGAAGTTTTTGCCGGTTTTGCTGTTGTTCTTAGGGCACGTATTGGGTGACATTCCTGTCACTCATGCATGGTTTTCTTTTTGCTTCGTCTCAAGTACTTAGGAGGAGGTGTAGTTTTGTTTGGTGCATTACTTTAGAGCCACTTTTGCCGCACATAGGTCTAGGTGTTTGGTTTTACTTATTTAATTGTATTAATTTAGATTTAATTAGTTGCCTTGGGTAGTGATTATTGTTGTGTAGCGCATGGGGCGTTTCATTACATAAATACTCTTCTAGCACCCAGCTAGAGCGCAAATGCTACTAGGGTAGCTGAAAGATGGCAACACAGGAAAGTTTCAAAAATAACCCCATAATTTGCCAAAAAAGAAAATTTTCCCTCAACATGGAACTAGCACATCCTCCAAGCCTAGGGTTTGGTCCCTAGTAATCCTTGATTTCCCCAAGATTAGCCAAAATTGCCAGCAAGGCTCTAAATCAAGAAAATTGTATTTATGCCCTGACTCTTGCAAAAAAACCTAGAATGTCCCTTAAAGCGAGCATGTATTCCTGCAAGATTGGGAATCCCAGAATGTAGCATGACAGTAGTCTAGCTTCAGCTCATGCCAGAATCACAAAACACACTAATCAGCATCTAACATTAGAGGAGAAATAGAGGTCTAGAGTACTCCAACACTCGATCTGGAAGGAGATCTCACTTGTTTTCGGTTCATCCCTCCTTACGCGATTTTGCTTTGGACGGATGAAATCTCACTTGTCCTAGATTCTTGTACTGGATGGACAAGATCCAATTTATCCTTCTTTTGCATGATTTTGCACTAGACGGACGAAATCCCATATGTCCTGGATTCTTGTATCGGACGGACGAGATCTAGTTTATCCCTCCTTACATAATTTCTCTCTAGACAGAAGAAATCTTGCTTGTTTGGGATCCTCATACTGAATGGACGAGATCTAGTTTATCCATCTTTTGCCCGATTTCACTTTGGATGGACAAAATCCCACATGTCTTGGATTCTTGTACCAGACAAATGAGATCCACTTTATCCCTCTTTGCGCGATTTCGCTCTGGATGGACAAGATTCAATTTATCCTTCTTTTGCACGACTTCGCTTCGGACGGGTGAAATCCCACATGTCCTTGATTCTTGTATCGGACAGACGAGATCCAGTTTATCCCTCCTTACGTCATTTTGCTGTAGATGGATGAAATCTCGCATGTTCTTGATTCTCGTACTGAACGAACAAGATCCAGTTTATCCCTCTTTACACGATTTCACTCAGGACGGATGAGATCCAGTTTATCCTTCTTTTACATGATTTTGCTATGGATGGGTGGAATCCTGCTTGCCATGGTTTCTCGTACTGAATGGACAAGATCCAATTTATCCCTCCATATGTGATTTCACTTTAGACGGACGAAATCCTGCATGCCCTAGATTCTCGTATTGGATGGATGAGATCCAGTTTATCTGTCCTTGCATGATTTCACTCTAGAAGAATGAAATCTTGCTTATCCTAGATTCTTGTATCAAACAGATGAGATCCAGTTTATCCCTCCTTGAGCGATTTCATTCCAGACGAATGAAATTCCATATGTCATGGATTCTCGTATAGGACGGATGAGATCTTGTTTATCCCTCACGTGATTTTGCTCTAGACAGATGAAATCTCGCATGCCCTGGATTCTCGTAACGGATGGATCAGATCCAGTTTATCCCTACTTGCATGATTTCGCTTTAAACAAATGAAATCTCACATGCCCTGGATTCTTGTACCAGATGGACAAGATCCAGTTTATCCTTCTTTTGCGTAATTTAACTTTAGATGGACAAAATCCTACATGTCTTGGATTCTTATACTAGACGGATGAGATCTAAATTGTCCCTCCTTTTGCGATTTCACTCTGGACGGATGAAATCCTTCTTGCCTTGGATTCTTGTACTAGACAGATGAGATCCAATTTATCCTTCTTTTGCACAATTTCTCTCCGAACAGAGAAAATCCCACATGTTCTCGATTCTCATATCAGACGGATGAGATCTAGTTTATCCCTCCTTGTGCAATGTCGCTTTGGATGAATGAAATCCTACATATCCTAGATTCTCATACTAGAAGAATGAGATCTAGTTTATTCCTCTTCTATGTGATTTTGCTCTAGATGAATGAGATCCCGTTTTCCTTGGATTCTCATACTAGACAAGTGAGATATAGTTGGCATTAGCATCAGCGTCCACTTTGACGATGAGTCATGTTCTTCGATGCATCCTCTGAATAAATCATTCAAAGCCAATAGTAAAGGCTAACCTCCTATGGACTCAAGTGGGGTGTCTTGTTAACCCTGAGCATTAGTCTCGATTCCCACGACGTCGCTCAGGGAGGGGCATCTATAGACACCCCGATTTTTTGTCACCAGTTGGTGGACCTTTCTGAAAGGATTTTTTGGTTGCGACAGACTAAACCAAATCCCTGTAACCCAACTAACACCTCCAGAATCCAACCCGACATTCCAAATCAGTCAACACCATAAGCCACCATCGAACCACATGCTTGAAGGCCACTAGTGGTTCAAGCACAAGGGAAACAAGCTTAAAATCTAGCAGCTAGGCTTTGTCATGGATCTCTCGCATGCACAGCCCATGGGCTAGTACCATGTGTTGAATGCACAGATACCATGGGTTAGTAGCTAACACAGCACGGTTGATCGGTCCAGTCGCCTCATAGACCATTGGCTCAGTGCTTCTATTGACTTGCATGAACTTGGGTACGTGCCTTGGTGTGCCTTGAGCCATTGTGACCCCTCTCCCTCACCAAAGTCCTAATCAAATCCCATTAAATCCATCTCCATTGACCTTCCAAATTTGCATGGAAAACCAACGGGATCCAAGCAAACCCTAGGTCTATAAAACCCCATCCTTCACTTACGTAAAGAGAAGCCAAGCATCTTGAAGCCTGCATCCTGCCTAACAATCTAGAGCACATCTCATGTCCAAAACCCTAGAAACCCTTGGTTGTCGATCATCCCAAAAGTTTCCCTACTGTAGATACCCTGATTTTGTAGTCACTTGACAGCAGGCTCCTCTAGAAAGATGCTTTGGTTGCAACCATCAAAACCTTAACCCTAAACTCTAACTCTCAAACCTAAACCCTAAACCCTAGCTCAACCTAAACCCATTAGCCCATACAAACTCACTTTGACCCAATTTAAGCAAAACTCAATATTAAAAATAAAAAACCAAAGCAAACTCAATTAAATCATCAAAAATTCTAAATTAATTAAGTAATAACTTTTAATCCAAACCAAAACCACATAAAATCCACTTAAAGGTTGAAAATTCAAACTAATTAATTAAAAACCCTAATTAAAATCAAAATCCCATTAAAATCCATTTAAACCACTTAAAATCCAAGTTAATTAATTGAAAAAACCTAATTAAAACCCTAATCAAGTAATACTCAATAAAATCCACTAAAAATTAAATCTAATTGAAAATAAACCCTAATCCAAACCAAAATCAAGCTAAAAACCAATGAAATCAAAATCTAAGTCAAAACCCTAATAAAAACCAATTAAACCCAAATTTAAACTAAATCCCTAATTAAATCAAGTAAAGAACTAATTAAATCTAAATTAAAACTCAAGCATAAAACCTTAATCCATTTAAATTCAGAAAAACCCTAAATTAGTTAAACCCTAAGAACCCTAATTCAAAATCAATTAATTAAATCACAAAAGCCCGAAAATAATTCAAATTTGAAAACCCTAATTTAAAACCAATTAATTAAAACCTAAATTAAAATCACAAAATCAAAACATAATTAAAATCATAAAACCTAATTAAAAACCTAAATCTAAAACCCAAAATCTCTCAAAAACCCCTAAAAACAAAAAAAAAGCAAAAACCCTAAACACAGGCCCACTCACTACCAGGCCCAATGCATCCCTCAATAAAAAACTAAGGGAATGCAAAAATAATTCCGACGATGATCCACAACATCCACTCTCCCCATGTCCCTTTCCCCACGTAACGGAGTCCACCAGCCAGCCAATCATGATCCACGATCCACACGAACTAGTAATCCCTGACTTCCACCTCTCTTCCAACGCTAAAAAACCCATTGAGCAACCGTTGGGAGGAGGACCAGAAATGAATGGAGAGAGCACTGATGAAAGGGAGAGAGCTTGATAGACCCCCATTCGAGCCCCAGAAAAACTGGCCATCTTCCCCACATCCAGACCGCCTCCTTCAACCCTTTTTCAACCTCAGAATCCCCTGAACCGCCACAACTAGAACGATCAACCGGAGCACTGCCTCCAGCACGTAAGGAGACAGCCAGCTCATCCTCAGGTAATTCTTCCTCTTGTTTGAGTCATGATCCTTTAGTGCAGTAGGACCCTACTGGGTAATCTAGATAGGACTTCGCGAGGATTAGCCCCCCTGTCCACCACTAGCGAGGCCTCAGGCCTCCTGGTCTAGGGGAGGCCCCATGGGCCTCTCCTCCTCTTTCCTCCTCCTCCTCCCTGGGCTCCCTCCAATCAGGAGGAGTCTTCTTCAAGCCTCCCATGCCTGAGACTGCCGCCACCACTCCGTCGACTGTCAATCAACGCTGCAAAGCCCCTATGCAGCCCGGATGCTTCCACTTCGCACCGCCATGCTAGAAAGCTCTGTTGCACCACCACAAGTCACTCTACGTAGCCACACCGCCATCCTTGGCCCCGGAGCATCGTGCTTGCCTCCGTCGTGCCTATCGGCAGCACAAGAGACGGTGGGAACACCTCAGGCCACCCCAGTCTTCGCCGACGCCTCCAGGAATCTCCTCAAACCTCCCTGAAGCTTCCCCTATCCTCGCCGCGCCACTCCAGCCGCCGCGTCACAGCCAACTCCCTCGTCGTCGTCTTCCTCAGCATCGACAGGCCACCTCACCGGAGCCAGAGGTGGGGAGGGCGTCTCAGGCCACCCTAGTCCTGTCCACCACGTTGGAGAGCTCCGCTATGCTGCCCTCAAGTTTCCCCGACCGTCGCTTGCCTTCCTCCGCCACTGTGCCACTGCTGAATACCCGCTGGAGACCATGCATCGATGAACTTCGAAGAGGAGCTTTTTAGATTAGGTCTTGTAGTTTTAGGTTTTTACAGTTAGGTCCTTAAATCAGTTCTCTTAAGTCCTTTTTTATATTTAAGCCCTTAAAGTTTTAAATAACTTTTGTTCCTTTATTTTGTTTTTGTAAGAATTGCATGTAGCTCCCTACATATTTTAATTTTCTATCTTTATTGCATTCATGCATGTTTTATCACATCTAGGTCCCTGACATCATGTTTTTCTTTGCACTTAAGTTCTGAAGTTTTGCACTAAGCCCCCAGAACTTTTAAAAATGTGTTTTCTTTGTAAAATTTGCATTCTAAGCCTTGAAAGACTTCATAATCACACTGATCATCATAATAGTTTAATTTTTATCACATTTAGGCCCTGATATTTTGCATGTAAGTCCCTGGATTCATAGCATATAGTCCCTAAGAACAAAAAAATTGCATCTAGACCCTTAGACTAATTTTGAATCCATCATTTAGGGTTTTAATTGTTTTCTCACATATTTTTGATATTTTCCTCTTATTGCATTTCATATTTTACACTTAATCATAGATTTCATTTAAAAATCATGTTTCCAATGTAAATTGATCTTTAGTTTCATATTTGCACTTATGTGTGAATTTTGCACATTGGACCTTGAGTTTTCAGGAAATTACCAAGGTGCAATTCTCACACATCTCAGTGCCACATTGATATTTGATCTATCATCTGCACACTAAAATAGAAGTCACTGTATACATTTTAATCTAGGTTTTCCCCCTTTTATGTGAATTTTGCATTTTAGTCCTTGTACTTGTCCTTTACTACATTTATATCATTTTGATTGTTTTTAAGACCTTGTCTTTTTCATGTTTTCTTGCAAATAACATTTTCCTAACATTTCGCATACATTTTGGCATATCTCAGACCATGCATCATCCCCATACATGCATTTATCACATATGGCCATTGAAATGACCAAATTACCCTTATGCCACCAATTCATGCACATGCATGTTAGTTCTTGCATTAAGTCTTGCATAACCTTTGTCTAAGTCATTCCTCAACATTTTTTACACATGTAAGTATATTTTCATGCATTTGCTTACTTTTCATGTCATGTCATCCATTTTGAGTAAGCCCACATCCCATGTGTTAATCCGTGGATTTTTCTCCAACCCATTTTTGGATTCTTTCGCTTGATATTCGATTTGACTCCCTTTATTCCATATTTTCAGATTTTTTGATTTGATTTGGATTTCATTGCTCGAGGGCATACATTAACTGACCAAAAGGCCCACATTGGTTCACTTACGAATTATTTCCCCTTTTATGATTTTTATGATATCTTGCATGATTCCGATGACTTGGGTTGACCCCACTTTTGACCCTTTTGATATCGATGTGATTTTCTAAAGCATTCTTTCCAAAAACATCGTCATCTTATGTGAATGTTTTCACATGTCACGGTTTACCCGTTTTATGTGGACTTCTTTGCAATTTTTCTATCTTGATTTCCGCGATGTTTTCCATGATTCTGATGATTTGAGTTGGTTGCATTTTTCATGCTCTTGATGTTGGTGTGATTTTCTGAGCCATTCTTTCCAAAACACCGTCTGTAGACACCCCAAATTTCCAATTTTCCAGGATGGGTCTGGTGGTTGAGCTCAAACCCCTTAACCTAGGCCATTTAATTCATGGAGACCCAATTGGGCCCATGAAGGCCCACTTAGGCCCACTAAACCTTGATTGAGCCCATTTGGGCCCACTACACCATTTCAAGCCT
>JAMKQA010057121.1:0-12488 GCA_024699735.1 Posidonia australis
ATTTAATGAAATAAAAACTCAATTTTGTAAACCATTGCATGTGTTTCAAACTGACAATGCTCTTGAATACATACAGCGTGAAGTATCTCTTATATGTGAAGCTTAGGGAATTATCCATCAAACTTCCTGTCCTATGTCATCTCAACAAAACAATGTAACCAAACATAAATATCGTCATCTGTTGGATGTCACTAGAACCATCATGGCTCAAATGAAAGTTCCTCCACAATTATGGACTGATGCTGTCGTTACCATCTGTCATCTAATAAATCGCATACCTTCCTCTGTTCATGGGAGTATTCCTCATTGCCTTTTGTTCCCTCAGAAGCCTTTTTTCTCTCTTCCACCCAAAGTTTTTGGGTGTGTGCGTTTTGTCCAAATACTTGCCCTAGTCTGGATAAACTTTCTCCATAGTCTACATGTTTGTTGGGTATTCTCGTACTCAAAAAGAATATCGCCACTATGATCCCATGAATCGAAAGTACTTTGTCTCTACTAATGTCACCTTCTTTGAAGACACTCTTTTCTTTTCCTCTGCAAGTTCCCCCTCACTTCTTCTTCCACTGAGTATTTCTAATGCAGAGTCGGTTTCACTACTTAAACCTGTACCTCCTCCTACTCCTGGTCAGGTATATTCTCGATGACCACGACAACAGATACAACCATCCAATCAAGGAATCAACCAACCAACTCTCACTGATGCAGGTCTAACTTCTCTTGCCCCCACCTCTACTCCTGCTACCTTTTTTGAGCCTAACCTTCCTATTGCTCTCCAGAAAGGTACTTGTGGTACTGCACATCTCCTCTCTCACTTTGTTACTTATAATCACCTACATCCTATATATTAGACGTTTACTTTGTCTTTGTCATCTGTTTCTATACCTAGAAATTATTAAGTGTTACAAATACCTAATGGAAGATGGCCATAAATGAAGAAATGTCTACATTACAGTCTCGTGGGACCTAGGATCTTGTCACTCCACCAATTGATGCTGAGATTGTTAGTTGTCACTGAGTATTTACTGTTAAGTACAACACCAATGGTACTATCGACCAGTATAAAGCTCGTCTAGTTGCACGTGGTTTCACACAGATATATGACATTGAATATTTTAAGACATTCCCTCATGTTGCACGGCTCAACTCTATACGTATCTTGTTCTTGATTGTAGTCAATCAGTAGTGAACTATGTATCAACTAGATGTCAAAAATACCTTTCTTTATGGTAATCTGCTTGAGAAGTTTTGATAAAGCAACCTCCTGAATATGTTGCTCAGGGAGAGACGCATGTGTGCAAATTAAAGAAAGCAATTTATGACCTCAAGCAAAGTCTACGTGCATGATTCAATAAATTCTACAAAGTTGCAATGTAATTTAGCTTTGAAAGGTGCAATTCTAATCATTCGGTATTTATTAGATAGAAGTCCATAAGTTGTGTTATTTTGACTGTTTATATGGAGGATATTCTAGTTACTAGTAGTGACAGAGTAAGTGTTGATGAAAGCAGAGCTTTTCTCAAAAAGTACTTCGTGACAAAGGATCTGGACTGACCTAAATATTCCTTAAGGATAGAGATTGCTCATGCTAAAGATAGAGTAGTGTTGTCTTAAAAGAAATATGTTCTCGATCTGCAAAAGGAAGCAGGCATGCTTAGTTGTAAACCATTTAACTCTCCTATTGATTTTAGCCTAAGCTTGTGGAACACATCTTCTGAGGTACTTGAGAATGCAGGACGATACAGACGTCAAGTTGGGAAGTTACTATACCTTACAGTGACACGTTTAGATATCACTTTTGCAATTTGATTGGTTAGTCAGTTCACGCATCAACCGAAGGAGGTACATTGGAAGACATCCTTACAAATCTTGTCTTACATAAAGCATGCTCTTAGACAAGGTCTTCGATACAGTTGTTATGATCATCTAGATATTTCTGACTATTCAAACTCTAGATATGCAAGTGACCAAGGAGATAGAAAGTCAACTTCTGAATACTATACCTTTGTAGGGGTCAACCTGGTTACTTAGAGAAGCAAGAAATAAAATGTCGTTTTTCGATTAAATGTAAAGGCAGAGTATAAAGCTATGGCACTAACAGTTTTTGAGATAATGTGGATTCGATCTTTTCTGATTGAAATTGGTTTTCCTCCCAAAGGTGCCATGCCTATGTTCTATGACATCCAAACAACCATTTACATTTCTAATAATCCTGTATTTCATGAAAGAATAAAACACATTGAGGTGGACTATCATTTTATGCAAAATACTATTATGGATGGACTAATCACTACTTCCTCTACTCAACTTGTAGATGCGTTTACCAAGACCGTAGTTGTATGTCAATTTAAGTTTTTTTGTAATATGCTATGCATAGTAGATTTATATGCTCCAACTAGAGAGAGTGTGTTAGTATTATTAGAGTATATTAGATAAGTTATCGATAAGTGATTATATGAATATCCGTTTACTATATGTGAGTACTCCAACCACTATATATATGTACCTAGTCTTGATCAATAATATAGATCTCTCTTTTCCTTTTTACAAATACCATGAGCAAAATAGAAGGTGAAGTCATGACTATGTATTCTAATGTATTATCAGGTCGTAATTTTTTAGGCCAATATCAAATTGGGTTTTTATTTCATTATAAAAGGACTTAATATAGAAAGTACAGATCTAACCTTCAAGAAGTATATTGAAGTGCACTTAGAATGACTATCAATAAACGTAACAAAGTACAGACTTTCACTCCTAAAAAAAGGATGAGGACTTGGACCCCAAATATCTGAGTGCATAAGACTAAAAGGACTAGAACTCCTTAAGTCAGATCTAGGTAAGAATGACACACGATAATGTAGAAGCTGGTTTATGACATAGGCTAGCAAATGACCAAAGCGATGATGCCACTAAAGAAATGAGACTTTAGGAGTGATAGCAACATGAGTAAAAGTAGGTTTGACGATGTCATCCAAGTAGTATAGTCTCCCAAGTTCAGTGCTAGTAGCAATCCTCTTTCTCGTATGAAAGTCTAAAAAATAACAAAATGAGAGAAAGAATAAGCCACAATAGTTCAATGTCTCCATCAAGGTACTAATAGAAAGCAAGATGACAAGAAAATTAGGCTCATAATAAACATTATCCAACTTAAGGGAAGAGGGTACAAAAATCACCTAGATCAACAAATCAACAAACCAAAGAGAATGCATCAAAGACAGTCCGAGCAGGAGGAATATAGCTATGCTTTTCTAAAGGAAAAAACAATGAACTATCTCCAATCATGTGACTTGTAGTAACAAAGTTTAGAAACCACATACCAAAGCAACCGTAAAGGCACTACTTAAGGAGGGAGTAGAAATTGAAGTCACAAATTTCTACGAGCTTAGGCAACAAGAGACTTGAACTCCTCATGGGTAAAGGTAAAGGTATCACCATTAGGTAGAAGAGCAAGAATTGGAGTAACAAAAGGTAAAGTAGTAGTGTCTATAGCAAGGGAATAAAAGGGTAGGTGCGACGGCTACCATCACAACCACACCTACCATAGCCACAGCAACATGCACCACCATGGCTAACGATGGTACAAGGAAAGCTTTTAGTAATTGGAGATGGCTCCAAAGACTCCGTAAATCGAGTAGTAGTGGTCAACAATTGCTCAACAGATCGCAATCAAGGTAGAACAATATCAAGTATCATAGAGGTGGCTTTACCCACCATCTACTGGTGAGTCAAGTTGAACTATAACGAAAGACCATCAAGGAAATGGATAGTCCACATCTCCTCGAAGTAGGCCTATTGAACAGTAGGGTCGTCGTTAAAGGGGTAAAACAACAAATCTCATCCATGATCTTGTGGAACTCACCGTAGTAATCATGTAATGATCGTGATCCATTGGTCAATGTAAAGAGTTTGTCATATAACTCATAAATTTTAGAAGTAGTGGAACTAATGGAGTATGCAAAGGCAAATTGGTTCCACATCGCCTTTACTTAAGGTGTCAAATGAACACAAGCAAGGATGGCAAGAGTTATGTTATTCACCATCTAGAGATAAGCAGTGTTATCTTCTCTTTTCCACGTCATAGAAGAAGGATCAGTGTTCTTAGGAGGATCCTTAATAAGATGATCATGATCCTTTAGTCAATGTAAAATATTTATCACATAACTCATAAATTCTAGAAGTAGTGGAACCTGAGGAGTATGTAGACACAAGTTGATTCCACATCACCTTCACTCACGGTGCCAAACGAACATGAGCAAAGACAGCAAGAGTTATGTTGTTCACCATCTAAAGACAAACAGTGTTATCTTCTCTTTTCCACGGCACATAAGAAAGATTAGTGTTCTTAGGAGGATCGTTCGTAAGATGAGTTTCTTGACCTTAAGACTCCATAAGTAATCGAAAGGCCATGCTCCAAAAAGCATATCTCTAATTAGTAAAATGATCAAAAACCCACAAATTGGGGCTATGAGTAGCAATGTGTTAGGAGTAGAACAAGAGGCCACCATCAAGTACACTTACACAATCCATCAATCGACTCAAAGAAGAGAGACAAATTATAAGTGACATCTGCGCCTAATTATCAATTTTTATTTGTAAACCATGTAATTAATTGTGATATTATTTAAATGATTTATTAATGGATAATCTGTTGTTTTTTGTTTGCGTAAGCTTGTGGTTGGTTGTCTGTGCGTCTGTTTGTAATTTGAAACCAATATGGAGTCCGATTTGAGGATGCATAATCGTCTCGGTTCACGTGCCTGTCTTTTCTTTTCCTTCTTTTTCTCCTTTCTTTTCCTTTCCTCTCACGAGCCCGCACCATTTTCCGTCTTCTTCCTTCCCTTCTCCGACCCATGCCACCAACGACGCCAGTCCGTGCCTCGCCGTCTCTTCCGACGCGATGGGCGACCGACGCGATGCGAGTGGGAAGGAGGATAAAGGGAGGCTGAGGCGTGCGAGAGAGGAGAAGGTAACCGAGAGAGGAGAAGAGAAAGAGGAGCAGGCGCAACCGAGGAGGTGGTGTGAGTCGCTCGTGGTGTTCCTCCAGTGCGAGGAGGCTTCGCAGAGGCGTGAGGAGGCTTGCCGGAGTGTGGTAAAGGTCACCGGAGGGTTGAGCTAGGTACGCGACCCCTTCCCCTCCCTCTGTTTAGCGTTTTGTTAACAGTAGGTAAATGACATGGAAAATCAAGATAATGCATGTTAAATTGTAGAAAAATCATGAAATGAATGGAAATGTGATGTATAACATGAGAATGTAGAGATCATGCGATTAGGATTGATGTTTGTGGGGAAAATGTGATTTTAAGGTTGAAGGCTAAAGTAGCCGTTTTTGAGCCCCTTCCCCTTTTGATTTTCGTTTGAACTGTGTGGTTGATGGAATCATGAATGATTTGAGGGGTTTTGAAGTAGATTTGAGGGTCAACATCCCATGATTTTATGGAAATTATTGATGTATGTTTGGAGGGTCCAATTGAGACTCCCACTTTGGATGAATTCTGCCGCTATGGAACAGGGGTGTGTCTGTCTGCGAGGAATTCGGTATGCCGAAATCCTGACAGATTAAGCCAGACTGATTTTAGCAGGCCAAAAACACCCGATTGACCGAAACAGGGGGTTTCGACATACCGAAAATTTTCGATATACCGAAACAGGGAATTTCGGAATACCGAATTGAAAATTCGGTATGCCGTTTTGCCCTGAATTTGGGATGTAAAAATGTGAATTTTAATGAATGTTAAATGATTTTAATGGTATGGTGGGTTTATATGAATGATGTTTCCCTATGTAATGACATGGAGACATGTGGAATCCCAAACAAATGGATTTAAGTGTGATATTGGGTTTTAAATCCTATTAATGAATAAAAAAGATGGTTTTATGTGATTTTAGGCATGTGATCCAATTTATGACTTTAAACATTGTCTTCATGACTTGAGTTGGGACCCCAGTGGAGGGTCAAGTGTTGCAAGGAAATATAGTCCTGCAATGAGAAGAATGGAATGAAATGAAAAATGGTTTTGAATGGAACACTGATAATGTAGTTGTCGAGTTCATAGCTGTGTAGGCTGAGCTTGGGTTTTCATACCTAGTTGTTCGGGTCACCGACGGTGTAGGTTGAGCCTAGGTCGTTGTACCTAGTTGTTCGGGTCACCGAGCTCGTAACGGTGTAGGCTGAGCCTGGGCTTTTGAGCCTAGTTGTTCGGATCACCGATGGTGCAGGCTGAGCCTAGATCATTGGACCTAGTTGTTCGGGTCACCGATTGGGGCGTCAGACAGAGACGTATCCCCGTGCACTTATGAAAATGAAATTGAAGCCGGTTGGCCAGGACAGTGACATCCCACACGGCGAATTTCATCGCTACAGTGTAGGAAGATAGGGGAAGGATGTCTTCGCCTACTGCTTGTGTGTCTCGTTACCTCTGATCAGGATAACAACAGTAAAGAAAGTGGAAATGAATAAAGAAAGTGAAATGTGATTTGGTAAGGATTGGACTGAAGAAATGGTCCTAAAATCCTGAAAAGAAATGATGATGTTTTAACCAATTGCCAACTAATGTTTATGATTTAGTTTTGAGCCCAATGGAGCATTGTGTTTTAGACTGGATCTGGTCAAAAATGTGAATTTGAAAGTGTATTTTGGAAAGAAATCTCAAATATTAGAAATGGAAATGTTTTGGAAAAATAAATTTCAAAAGGTTTTTTAAAGAAATGTAAAGGAATGTTTTGTAAGAAAAAGTTGTTTTGAAATGAATTTCCAAATGTTTTGAGAAAAGAAAAGGAAACATGACTTTTAAAAAAGCATGAATTAGGATTGAATTTCCAAGTGATTGTTTAATAAAAGAATGCATGATTTTTCAAAAAGAGAAAACCAAGCTTTGAAAAAAATGAGATTTATGATTTTACCGAGGTTTTGTAGTTTGTATGTTTTGGGACGCGTACTGGATGATTTAGATGTCACTCACGCGTACTATTTAGTTTTCAGGTGTAGACCGCGTGCAGTCTAGTTCTGGTACAAGAGTTGGAGCTTCTAGCCGCACATTGTGATCCTGAAGGTGAACCTTAGTTACAGTTATTTGATGTTTCTGTAATTAGTGTAATTATGCTTGATACTGTATTATAGTAGCGTATCCAGGATCGGGGTGTTACATTATACCAGTGCCAATGCATGCAGCAAGGAGAGTAGTCAAGAAGTGGCCCGACACATGGATCGAGGAGAAGAGACCTTAATCCATGCTCAAGGAGTCGTGAAAGGCAAACCAGAGGAGTGAAATGTACTAAATCTACATTTTCAATCTACCTGTAGGCTGTTTTGGCAAGGGAGACAGCCAAAAAAGGGGTATCGCAGCTGGATAACACCCAAAAATAGGCTACTGACAGCTTACGCAGCAATGGCTGCTGCTGGTGGGAAAAGGAAAGGGCACCGATGCCTGGCAAAAGGGGAAGAGGCCAGCAGCAATGGCAGGAGGCCCTGAAGGCAGTTGTGACGGAGGCAGAAGGAGGGTCTGGCGGTGGTGGGAGGACCTACCAATGGTAACAGTGGCTGTGACAGGTGGGAGAGAGTCGTGGTGCCTCTTCAAACACTAACCCTAGTTCTTGATACCATGTAGAGACAAAGAAGAGGAAAAGACAAGGAGATGCATTGCTAACGCCCATCATCCTAGTGTAAGATTAGGATTAGAATGAAAAAAATACAATAATGCCCCTAACACACAAGACACAAGCACTAACACTCAAAAACAGGCGCAGACTGGCTTAGAAATTGAATGTACGCTAACAATCTGGAAACCTGGAGGAGATGCCTAGAAGTGGTCTGGGTTCCAAAGAATGTATAGGAGAATGGTTCCCAAGACTGAGAAATTACAAATAAAGATGGTCTTACACAACTTGCCGGGTGATTTGGAGATACATAATAGCATGCTGTTTGATAATGCTCCTGGAGTTTCTGCAGTTCATGTTGAACAGTGCATGAATTTGCTAATTTTTTGGGGGAATAATTGGGTTTCTTAGGAAAGGAATCTGTGGATTTCGTTCAGGGAATAAATTTTTGATGTAACCTTTCCTTAATTTTCAGACCTTCGGTCATATTTCTGTACAGCTTTTATGAGATTCTTTTTCATTCATCAGTAAAAAACTCCTAAACCTTTTATTATAAAAAAGAACATATTTACTCATAGGGCTCCAAATATCGACACGTATTGATGAAATTTCGCTGACATGTGTCGAAATCCTAATAGATGGACATGATATTTGCATGTATGTCTAGACATTCTGAATTACGGTGGCCCATGTCGACCAAGTCGGCTTTCTAGATATTTGAATTAAATCTATGTGGTGTATTTTAATGTAATACATGTTTAAAAAGTGGATCTAAGTAGTCCTAGATGTATATTATTGCTTACTTTAGTTTATTCTCCAGTTTCAAATCAAAATTAAAAGTTTTTTGTCTATTTCCATAGATTTCCGTAAATTTACCACATTTCTATCAATATTTCCATCGATATCCAATACATTTTCTATTTTGTTAAACTAAAATCTGATACGAAACCAACATTTAAAACTATGGTCATAGGTTCTTCCAAAATTGGTAAAATTAATATAAAACAATACAATAAATATATATAGATTGTCGTGCACCACAACAACAAGATACGTCAAGTATAAAAACTGCTTTGGTTTAATTTACTGAAATGTCTTGAAACCAAAATATAGAGCTTTTATGATTAAAAAATTAAACAAGAGGCAACTATACAACAATAAAATTTTCTGATGCAATTTACTCACCTTGGGAAATGTCACACTTGCGTATTTAAACCGAGCTCCTCGTCGAAGATCAGGTATGCCTTCTCTTTCCCGTAGGTCCTTCACATAGATTAATTCCTTTTAATAAACTGAATTTAGAACTCAAGTCTATAAATGTGACATCTAATATTCTAACAATGAGATTATGGATGCATTGGCAGATTTAAAAAAAATAAGTTCTTAATAATATGTACGAAGGAGTAACTATGAGACATTTTATTTAAGTAATGAATTTCTTTTGGAAACTCACAAGCTGTATGTGATTATTTACTCAACAAGCCATGTGTTCTATTTGATATTTAAACATCTTAGTTGTAAAAAATAATGAAATAAAATTTGCACCTAGACGGGGAAAGAATTAATCCAAGCGCAATAAAATGCAAAATTAATGTATTGAACCAATAGTGATGACTATGAAGGGCCCCATTGGTCGCATACTGCCATTAGTGTTGATAATGGTGGCTGTAAATTGTAACGGTGGTGTAGAAATTGTGGTGGTCTGCAATGGGTATGGGCATGCCAACAAAAAGGAGGGTAGTGGTGGTGACAACAAAATACAATAGATGTGGATGGTACTCTTTAAGTGGCAGTGATGCCCCATAGCCTGCACCCACCAGACAGCCATGTTTTAATGGTACTGCAGTGTTTGCTAAGACACTGAGAAAGAATACGACAATGGTGTTAGCACTTACTGCAGTGGTGGTGACTAGTGACAAAAATGCTGCCAATGATGATATTGAATTTCTAAAACAAGATTAGAGTGGGGAAAATATTTTCTAAATGCTTACATAAGAGAAAATAACAAAAATGTAAATTACTTATATGAGTAGAAACTTATCATTAAGTCACAGCAACAAGTTCAACCATCGAATGCGCAATATTAGACTTATTGTGTAGGATTATGAGTGTGTGTTTATGTAATAAGATAATTAGATATTTATTTATATCCAACTCTATATATATATATTTATTTATAACCCTACAGATCAAGGATCTTTGATCTGTAGGGTTATAAACACTAGGACCTCCTTCCACCGCCGACCACCACTCCACCTCCCCTTGCTAGTGCCAACCAGGCCATCTGGCCTCTTTCCCGCCACCGTTCAGGGCTTCCAGCTCCTCCTTCCTCGTCAGACAGGCTATCAGGCCTCTCCAGCGGGGCCCCTCCAGGGCCACCCTCTATTCTAATAGCCATCGGACATGCCAGCTACCTTATTTCCTACCATTGGTAGCCTGGCCTGTGGCTTCTACTATTGAGTAGTCCATAAGAAAGGTTGTGTCTCCTTTGTTCGTCTACTATTGAGAGTGGAATTTTGTTGTCCACCCGTCCTACTACATTCCAAACTGTCCTAGGTCGTTTAAAAACCTCTTTTCTACCTTTTTAGGAACTACGACATCACCAAATATCACTGATTTAACTCCAGACAAGTATGGATAGATTGACATTCCTCAAAAATAGTCATGACATCTAAGGAATCATTGATTAAAAACCTAGTGGAACCTTTGAGAAATTAAATGCGAAGAACGACTTACTGTGGACATAGAGTTTGCAGACCTTTGTTGCTACTCCTTGCAAAATCAAACACCTCACGCAACCACCTTCTAATGCGAAGGATAGTAGCTATGAAGATGGATATGCAAATGACTTAACAATAGTATCCTAGATGGTAAATAGTATGAATGTTGCATGACGAGTGATGCTTCTACAGCCTACAAAAAAGATTTAGGATACCCTAAAGTAAATGTACGTTTATGAGAAGAACAACTTCCGTGTATTTGAGATATATAAGTAGATCTTCACACTACGCATGGAAAACAGTTCAGTTCAGGATCACTTTGCTACTCTTCAAGTTCTTTTGGATAAACTTGATGTGTATCAGCCGTTGTGTAGCATCTGTGCCTGGATTTTTTCCCATTAATTATAAACTATGAAATTTCTTGTAATTATTTGTGTATGATTTATTAATGGTAAATCCAGTTGTGTGTTGGTTGTGGTTTCTTCTCTGTGTTCTGTGCTTGGTTTCTCCCCTGTGGTGTGTTTTCTGTTGCCAGTGGGTCGGTCCTGCTGTGGGACTCAATTGGGCTTGGGCCTTGACTCAGTCAAGAGCCAATAAAACCAGCTTTACGGGGCATTCCACACCCGTTCTCCTCCTTCCGCACCCGTGACCCTTTTCTTCCGTCCCGTGAGCTAGCGGGGGAGGGACTGCCACTCGTCCCGTCCCCTCCGTTCAGCTACGCGTAGCTGGGGGAAGCGCCGGCGGGATTCCAGGGAGGCGGCATGGAGGAGGGCTTTAAGAAGGGGGTGTTTGGCACGGGGGAGAGGCAGTGTTGCTGTGGCGTCGCGCGTCTGAGGAGGTTGCACGCGTGGGGAGCTGGCGAGCGGAAGGCTGTGCGGGTGCTGCTGTGGCGTCGCGCGTCTGAGGAGCCGTTTCTGGACCCAGAATGATAATGAGAAATGCTTGGTAAAATACTTATAAAAATGAATAATACATGTAGAATGATACATGATAAATGTATGAAATGCATGGGGATATATGAAATGAAATGCATGTTATTAAGTTGATTTTAATGATGTTTTTCTATGAAAGATAGAAAATGTGGCTTATGTGTGAATGTGGACCCAGTGAGGGGTGAATTGCATGGTATGATAGACCATGAAAGGTTATGTGGGCTTAAGGACCACAGGTAATGATTTGATGATTTAAACATGTGTTTTGCAAGGATTTTATGAATGAAAATGAGGTTTTGTGAATGTTTTGCAAAGAAAATTGCATATGGTTTTAAATGAATGGAAAGAGAATTGTAGGAACCACAAGAGAACCAGGACTTGCCGACGAGGTAGTGAGACCTCAAGATATGTCGGGGACGTGTCCTAGGTTGTGGTTGCCGAGTTTGCGGTCCGGAGTAGGAGCCTCGAGACTGTGGTGGTACTGTAGGCCCCGGAGTGAAAGAAACCCAGACTACCATCAGTACCGGTGCTGTACGGGGCTGGGGTCAGAGTCCCCAGTTACTCGGGCACCAGGGTATCCCTAGGGTGTACTCCGTGCTTGTACCAGTGAGGGTACATTTTGAGGCTGCGGCCGGGGCGGTTGAACTCCAATACGGGGTGGTTCACCGCGGCACTGCAGTGTGGGTGTGGTGACATGGAATCCTCACCAGCTGCTTGTGGCCAGGTCGATCGCCTGTGGCTAGGGTGATGCGACCAGTATGGATATGGAAATAATGGATTTATGTGGTTTTATGTGTGTGGACTAGTTTCTAGCCCAGGTTATGGTAAATTGTGTCTTTGGTTTTTAAATGATGTTTTGGGGTAGGAAACTAGATAAAATGATTTATTTTCTCCAATGTTGAGAATAAAGACTTTGAAAGAGCATGAGATTTGAAAGAAAAGAAAAGAAAAGTTTGAAAAGTCATTGCTTTCTGAGTTTTAAAAATTGCATATATGGGTTTAAAATGATACTTTCTGGCAAGGTTTTCTGTGTTTTTGGTATTGTTTTTGGGGCTCGTACTGGGTGGCATTCTTGTCACTCACGCTTGTTTTCTTATTCCCTTGTTTTCAGGTGCTAAGCTGTAGGAGGAGTCTTCTCTGGTGTAACTTTTCGAGCTACACTTGCCGCACACAGGTCTGGGTAGTTAGCTTTATTTATTTTAATATTGCTACTTAGTTGCCTTTAATTGTGTTTGGGTAGTTC
>JAMKQA010057122.1:0-15170 GCA_024699735.1 Posidonia australis
AGTCCTCGCAGTATTGATTTAACGATGTACGTAGCTACGAGGACAATTATTCCTCACAAAGTCCTCGTTATACTGCCTAACGGGGACTTTGCGAGGACTTTGCGAGGACGTTGCGAGGAATATTGTCCTCGCTATACTTCGATTTTCTTGTAGTGATAGGATGCCTAAAGAGGAGCGGGCACTAATAATCTAGTCAAAATAATCCAGGGGCACCATGGTAGTAGATCCATCTCTGCAGATAAGTTTCTCATCACAGACGCTCCTGGTCAAGCTCGTCAGTCGGCTCAAAACTGGAACATAATTGTCGTGGCAAGTAAAGACTGGAGGAGACATGAATGGTGACAGGCCGCAGATCCGTCTGACCTCCACCAAAGTCAAAGTCATTTCTATCTACTCGAAGCGGAAAATGTGCACAGCCGACTTCCAAAATCGAGCCACGGTGCATAACAGATGCCAGTTAACCTCCACTTTAACTATACTTAAAAGTGAGGAGGATATGCCCCAAATCTGTAGTTGTTTGTGGTCAGCGGCTGTCAAAGCGTCAATCCAACCGCATAGAGCACCTGAGCAATGTTTTGGTGTCACCATGGTAGGATAACTCTGTGGACACAGATTTGGGCCAGATATGGCAGTAAAAAGGTAGAACTTAACATAAATGTGTGGCAAACAAAGCAATCCAGAGAATACAATCTAAAAGTAAATACGGAATCGAGAGGCATATTCAGAATATTTTGTCATAGAGCCGGGATAACATTACAAAATGTAGAATCTGCAGCAAAGCATGAAGAGGCCAACAGGAAAACAGCAGAAAACACATATATGTAGAAGAAAATACCATTGTGATGCAAAGTATAGTGCATCCGGTGCTCAGAAAAGATCAAGAAGAGAGCAAGAAGCAAGGATCCAACGTCGTTTTGCAAAAAGGACGGTGGCACAACTCACTGAATGCGAGTTTATATAGGGAAAATAAAGGGGGGTTAGCAAAAAAAGGAAAGCAAACCCGCCATTTTTGGAGGTGCACATAGGTGGCGCACCTTAGTGGCGCACGGAACAGCTGCAAATTTTCAGTAGCACCTCCCTTAAAATATGGACCTCGCCAAATCGGCGCCATTTATTTGAACCTACACAGAGAATTTTGCATACGACTTACACAAACGAAACCCCAAGAAGGGGCACATTGCAGAATCCAGAATTGTCATTTTATAAATTTTGAAGCAAGTTTATGACATTCCACTGTTAGTACAAAGCATGGAAATAACTACAAAATATAGAATAACTGCTCCTCATCTGACTCCTCCTCGTCGGATGATACCTTTTGGAAGTGTTCAGCCAAGAGACGGATGCCTCATCGAGTGATCCATCGCAACCACTGAGCAGCAGCAGCAGCCTGGGAACGGGGCGTAGAATCTCAAACCCTCTGGGTAACCTCAGTATCTGAGCGGTCCTCCTTAGATGCCTCCATGGTGAATTCCCTATTGCTGGCTACATTCACCTCTTAGGTTGGGAAGTCTTGCTGTAATATCAAGATTTGTGTTAGTAGTCAGAATTATAAAGTAAAGTAACAAAGACAGAAAAAGAGGCATACCCAGATGATATTACACCAGCATAGCTCCTGCAAAGTAACAGATATATCAGGCACGCTTTGAGCTGAAAATGGCAATTTACAAAGTAAAAGTTTGACCCTTTTCTGGCAGATATCGGCATAGAAGGTGCTGAATTGTTCTTCAAAGCCCTGTTGAATTATGACAAAGGTCAGATTTATATAGATCATATGCTAGAAGTATTATGCGGAAGTTATAACCAAGTACCTTGGCCTAGTCAGAGGCATGCCACATCCCACGCTGGCTATCCCGCATAGCCTCCTCAAATCGGTACGGCTTCCCGACACGCCTGTACCAAGCTAGATAATCTGTGTAGTTGACGTCCCAAAGGACATGTCTGTTCTGGGAAGCCATAGTTGCCGCACGTCGGCTTCTGGCAACTGAACGAGTCGAAGCCAGGCGATCCATATCAGGAGGAGGAGGGGCAGGAATGCAGAACTCATTCAGAAATTGATGCCACAAGCGCCCCAGGAGGAAATAGGCCGACTTCTTCATGCAGTAGAACTTCACCTGCTTGTCCCTAAGAACGTGGCCAGAGTTCAGGGGGGCCTAGTCAAAGCTGTCGTATCTACCAAATGGGCGCAGATGAACTTATTACGGGAAAGAAGAAAATATAAGCAATTTAAGCAACATAGACTTAAAAGCATTAGAGGACACAGTATAAAAAGGAAGGGAGGCTTACATCCTCGAGCTCTACCAGGTCCAGCAGATACTGGTAGGACTCGTAACTGTAGACCCCTACAGCAGCCCGGTGGTAAAGCTCGACCCACTAGCGAGGGAGAGGCAGAAGCTCGTCTCGAAGGCAGCCAAAACTATGCCCTCTGGTGATATGCTCCATAATCCAGTACTAGCAAAGGGAGGCAAAGGTCAGATAAGAATCAAAAATATTTACTTGGCTAACAATGGAAATGAGTACTTACAGTCAGCAGAGGATATAACCCCACATAGGAGTGGTGCCCAAGCTTAACCACATTATCGAGCCTACAAATCAGCCAAGTATAACTAGCACCGGCCCAGTTGTAGTGGTCCAGATGTTCTAGATTGGTTAAGTACACTAACCAATCAACATGAATGGAGTAAGCGGATGAGTCATAGAAAATCATGGCCAGCAGATCCAGTAAGAAATGCCTCAGCACAAAGTCCGCCTCTTCACTGTCAGCTCGGGGTTGGGCCAGAACTGGTCCCACTCTCTCAGCCACCCCACAGTGATCATATGCTTCCCCCAAGGTGGCTTTGGAGGAACGCGGCCTAAGTGCGCAGGAGCCAGATGCAAGCTGTGAGTAGTCTCACCTATAATCGGCTCGTCACCGAAGGGGAGACCCACTGATCAGGCAAGATGGTCAGCTCTCCGAATGGAAAGTGAAAAGTGTGCATCTCAAACCTCCATCTCTCCACCAAAGCCCTGAAGAAGTTATAATGGCCATGTATAATGGGTATGCGAAGCAAACCTCCAAAAGGCGATCGATGAAGGAGGAAGTCCTATAGAAAATTTGGCAGACGATGAAAGTGGTCAAGTATTGGGCCCTAGTGGCACCGCATAACCCGATTCGCATCCCCGTCATGAAATGTCAAAAACAGAATTAATGCCAAGTCAAAAGCAGATTATAATTAAAGTTCGTCAAAGCAAGAAAATTACCCTAAAATTAGGACCCTCACAGATGTGATGGTCACTTAGCAGCCACCCCTCGAAATTGCCGGACTCCTTGAAATGCATTTGTTAGATAAAACACCAGATTTATATACACGTTTTCTTCCAGTTTTGGGCTTACCTCAATAGGGACAGTAGGAGTCGAGCTACTAGAGGCCTGTGACCTCGAGGAGCTACCTCGCCGCCTGGGACGAGAACTAGAAGGCGTGTCCTGGGAGGATGGTGGGGTCCTCTCCTCGAGAATTGGGTCATCCTGCAAAAAAGGGGAAAAGCCGAACCAAGAGTCATACAACAGCAACAGGCATGACAAATGCAGAATATTTAAGCATAATAGAGCCCAAGTCGAAGTCAGACATGGCATTACATTCGTTGGCAAAATAGCAAAGGGCATAGCATTTAAAGTAAAGCATTATGACATATAGTGGCAGAAATACAAGTATAAACAGGCGTACAGTTACATTTCAGTGTTACGTGAAAATGTGTAAACTTTGTGGCAATATTTTATTCAGGCATGTAATTTAAAGACAGGAAGGGTTGAACATGAAACATTCCGTGTGAGCTATTATTTTATTTGAGCATGGGTCAACAGATGAATGATTAAAGTGACCAATACTCAGAAAATGAAATCACATTTTACAGCATGGCATCTAAATCAGAATGTATATGGCATAAATGGCAGCATGGCATGAATGGCATAAGCAACAGCAAATCAAAGTATTACCCAAACCTTGAACCTTCTTCACAACCTTCCATCACCACCATAGCCAACCCGCCACCACCGGAATCCACCACACCCACCAGTAATCCCTACAACACGGCCTCCCTCCTCGAAATCAGCCTACACCACCAGACCTCCACCCCAACCATACGGACCCATTAGCCAACCAAAACCAGCACTACCACCCGCCGGAGCCCACCTCCCGCTGAGCTGCTCCATTGCCTACCAATAACATGGCCAGCCCATTTGCCGGAACCCACCACTATGGCCTGCTCCACCGGTGACCCCCACTATCACTCCAGCCCGCCACCATCTCACAACCACTCCACATTCCCCGCCGATGGCTGTAGCCACCAACCCGTGCCTCCGCACCAAACCCATCACCCTGTAGCCATGGACCATCAGAATCACCCATGCCCGTCGGAAATCATGAGCCATCGGCTGTCCAAGCAAGAAGCAACAAAAAATGCAAGCCCGAGCAAGGTGAAAATAGAAGGGTAGAGCTCAAGATTACCTTCGTCGATGACCCTCTATCCAGCCAATCTTGGAGAGTCCGATCCATGTCGTCGCTGACCAGCCATCATCGCACCTCATCGACGCGCTGAACACCTGCACCAGCTGAGAGCACCTCGCTGACGCATCTCCTGCGTGCCGCTACCGAGAGAGGATGAGAGGGGTGGAGAGAGTTGGGGAAGGGGATGAAGAGACGGGAAGGAGAGGGGAAATGAGTTTCGTTTGGAGGAAAGGAAGAAATAAGGAGGAAGAGCAAGGCACGCCCTTTGAGAGGAAAAAAAGGAGAAATTAAAAAGAAGATATATGCATGAGAGTGTTGCTATTCAAGAAAGGGAAATCAAGTCAGGCAAAATTTTAGTAGAATATGGTACAAAGGCCAAGCAGCATAAAGGCCCTTGCATTCCCAGTAAGCACGAAGAAATGAGAAAAAAATGACAGTTGCAGCAGTTATCTAGTGGGCCCCTTTATGCAAATAATTTAATGCATGAAATCCACAATGCAAAATGGCCGTGAAAATTGCATTCCAACCCCTACCACTCTGCAGCTTGCCATCAGGAGCAAAATATAAAGTTTCAAGAGAAAAGCCAGCACATGGCCCTCGAAAATGCACCAGATGGGGTAATTTGCAGAAAACCTCCTACATTTCACAAATTTGCAGATTAGTCCACAAAGGATGTGGAAAGTTTTGTTTGAAGCAGACATTTGTTGATATACAGTAGAATCTTGAATGTCAAAGCACAATGGTAATACAACAATCAGAAGGTTGTCATGATTGGGGAATTTGCAATAAAGCCCTCAAGTTCAGGACATTTGCAAATAAGTCCTCGTTATTTGTGAACAATGCCACTTTTGGTGAAAATATTCCAGCAAGAAGAGATTATACATGCATGTCAGCAAGAATGCCAATTTCTACACCATAGCATCAGCAACCAACATATTTACAGTTCTACCCTTCGGGGCACCAGTGCTATTTTCCTGCCTGGGGGACAATCCAGGAATCATCATTTTGGTTTTTCAGGTTCTCCTTCCGAGCGGACAAGATCCTTCTACCTTTGGATTTTTGCGGGAGCGAAATCCAGCTTGTTGACTTTAACCAGGCGATTAACGTCATTTGCCCCCTTTAGATTTTCGCAGGTGCGAAATCCAGCTTGTTGACTTTGACCGGGCGGTCAACGTCATTTGCCCCTTTTGGATTTTCACAGGCGCAGAATCCAGCCTGTCGTCTTTGATCGAGTGGTCAATGTCATTTTGGATTTTCACAGGCGTGGAATCCATCCTGTTGACTTTGACAAGGCGGTCAACGTCATTTGCCCTTTTTGGATTTTCACGGGCGCGAAATCCAGCTTGTTGACTTTGATCAGGCGGTCAATGTCATTTGCCCCTCTTGGATTTTCGTGGGTGCAAAATCTAGCCTGTTGACTTTGACTGGGCGGTCAACGTCATTTGCCCCTTTTGGATTTTCATGGGTACTAAATCCAGCTTGTTGACTTTGACTAGGCGGTCAATGTCATTTGCCCCTCTTGGATTTTCGCAGGCGCGGAATCCAGTTCCTTGACTTTGATCGGGCGGTCAATGTCATTTGCCTCTCCTGGACTTTCGCGAGTGCGAAATCTACCTTGTTGATTTTGACCGGGCAGTCGAAGTCTTTGGTTTCTTTCAGATTTCCTTAGGTAGGAAATCCGGTGGCTTGACCTTTTGATCGGATGGTCAGGGTCTTAGCCTTTCTCTCGGATTTCCCTGGGTAGGAAATCCGACGGCTTGACCTATTGACTAGATGGTCAGGGTCCTATCCCTTCTCTTGGATTTCCCTAGGTAGGAAATCCTACTGCTTGACCTTTTGACCGGGTGGTCAAGGTCCTTATCCTTTCTCTTTTGGGTTTTCGCGAGTGTGAAATCCAATTATTCGACCTTCTGACCGGGCGATCAAGGTCCTTTTTCCTCTTCCCTTCTGAGTTTTCGTGGACGCGAAATCTCTTTGTTCGCCCTTGGTCTGTGCGAACAAGGCCTCTATTTTTGCATGACAAATGGTATGTTTGTCATGCCCCTCTTCGCCTTGGGCTAGTATCCCCAACTACTCGGTTGACAACCATCATATTGTCTAGCGACTGGGTTGACAAGACTCAACATGCTTGTCTTATCCCATCTCTTTAGGTTGATAACCTCAATAATCTGGTTGATGAGTCCAACAACTTATCATTGGTCTGCCAGTAGTTCCCTTTGTATGCAGGATTTTTGTATTTTCCTCTCACATTAGCATCACGTCATCTTGCAAGCACTCATTCTTGTGTTTTTGTTAGCATCAGCTTTGCATCGGCCTTCAGCATTGGCTCTTGCATTTGTTTTCGCATTGGCATCACATCCCCAGCATTTAGGTCAGTAGTTGCACGCATTTTGCATTTGCATTCGCATTTGGAAACAAGTCATGATTTTTGGTGCATCTGCCGGATAAGTGGCTTACTACCTACAACAAATACCATCCTTCTGCAACCTCAAAATGGGGGTATCTTGTCAACCCTGAACATCAGTCTTGGTTCCTTTTGTCCCTCGGCCTTGCTCAGAGAGGGGCATCCATAGACACCCCGATTTTGAGGTGACTCATAGATAAGCTTTCCAGATGTTGCTTTGGATGTGGCAATCCTAATCCCAATAGCTAAACTAACCACAAACCTATAGCAGGCCCACAGCCCAATTAGAAATCCAGATAGATAGGGGAGAGCACCAAGTTAGAGCACCAATGTAGAGCACCTGTTTGGAGCATCGAGTAGGAGTACTACAGTGGCACACCTAACTGGAGCACCAGACTAGCACACCTACCTAGTGCACCTAACTGGCACACCAAGCTAGCACGTAGCCACTTCTCAGACTACTGGCTGTTGGCTTTCCACTTCCCATGGCTGTTACCTCCACCAACGAATATGCCATGGAATCTTCCCAAGCTCTTCGTTTACGAGATTGCTTGCATTCCTAGGAGTTACCCATGAGAAATCCCTATAAAAAAATACCCATAGGCAACCATTTAGGGCCCCTTGAAAGAAAATTTGGAGCAAGCTACTGTTTTCTGCAATCTATTCTTCTTTCTCACGAGCATCCCCTTATATTCTGAAGCATTGTTAGCCCTTCTAAAGCAACAAGGATCCCAATATCTTTGATATCTCGAGAAGGAACATCTTGAGAGGTGGGTCTTCTCTTTCTCTCCTTCTTTAATTTTCAGTCATTACTCCAAGATAAGGCATGCTGTGAATTTTACATGAAATTTGATTTTTTGCTGTTTATATAAGAGATTTTTATGATAAAATGTTGATTTCATATACAAGATGTCTTGCATGTAGGATCCATATGTTAAAAATCTGCATCATGTAGTTCCTATGACTGGTTTTACTACTTTTCTTCTCTATTTCTTTGCACTAGGATCCATGATCCATGCACATATATGCTAAGATATGCAATAGAGATGTTCTTGATGTATTCATCACTTGCATGTCCTGTCGAGCTTATTTTTCTCATGCATATTCTTTAAGATCCATGAAAATGCTTTCAGCCATGAATCCATGATGTGATATGATTTGGAATGAAATGATAAAAGACATTCATTTGTTAGTGTTTCATCATGTTTCAGTCTTTTATCATCTACATAATTAATCTGGTTAAGAAAATCACTCATCTCTAAAATCTGGACTAGATTCTGAACCAGACTGTAGTCTGATTCATATATTCTGGAGAACACCAGTCTGGAGCATCTAGCTGGTGCACCACATCAGAGCACCACTTTGGCACACCATCCTGGTGCACCAGACTGGTTAGAGAGTAAATCATCCTATTTTGCATCCCCATCTGCATGTTTCCCAAACAGTTTTGAATCAGATTCTTTTAGTGGTATTCCTTGATATTTTCTGATCATGCATACATGATTTCTGTTTCAAGTGATGTTGCTTTTCAATTGCTTTACTCTTTGATCATTCAGTCCATGGCTAAGATCTGGTAGGTTGGTTGCACTTTTCTCCTACGCGGAGAGCCTTATGCATCAGCCCATGATCCAGTGACTTGGCTGAATCTTGATATTTTCATTTAGCATGATTAGGGTGATCTTATGTGAGGCTACTAGCCCTTGAGCACAAGGTCTACAAGTCTTCTCATACTTGCATTCCTTTTACTTCTGAAGCATATTTTTCAAGTTTTGCGAAGGATTTTACATTGCATACTCTTCCAGAATGTATTCTCACGTGATATGGCATTGCATGGATTTCTGTTTTCCCTCAGCACATCTTTCTGGCCCACACAGGAGCACATAGGTGGCGCACCAGACTAGAGCACCAGTCTGGCGCACCTAACAGGTGCATTAACCTGTTTTTAGTAGCACAGAACAAGTTTTCGCATGGTTTTAGCATGATTTCCATCTTTGATTTGCTTTTTAGTTTTCTTTGGCTTTCTTCCTAGATATATCTGGGAAGACCCTCTTCTGTTTTTAACCTTTTGTGCATGTAGGTCATACATTGCATGTAGTAAAGCAAGGATGAAAAATCACTCGTAATTATTAGATCGTTGATCTTATTTATGCAATACCCTTGCATCAATGCTTGACCCGCGATACAAGTGATCCTTCTGAGCACTAGGACACACCCTACACTCCATGTACCCTTATTTTAACATAAGACACCACTCACCTAAGATGGCATGGCATGTCGCCCCTGGGTGTACAGTAAAGGTTGAAAAGCTAACATTTCATAAGTAAATGAGAAACCTATAAAAGACCGATTTATCGGGCGCACGAGGGTGCCTAATACCTTCCTCGTGCGTAACAGGGATCCTTACCTATTTCTGATCTAAGACCTTTTTCGTTGGTTTTTAATGCATGATTCGAATGATTCTTTTATGATTTTCCTTGTCCTCCATTTTAATAGATTAGGTGGCGACTCTTGCATTTGCATTTTTATCCTCTTTTTACAGTGACTTTGCCGATCCTCGTGTATTTGGCCTTTCGCGCCCAAGTCCCGAGGCTGTCGTAGGCATGGTTACAAATGGATACTTGTTTTTGACAATGATCTGGTTCAACATCCAATAGTCAATGCACAGCTGAAGTGAACCGTCCTTCTTCTTGACAAACAGTATCAGTGCTTCCTAGGGTGAAACACTGGGATGAATGAATCCTATGTCCAACAACCCTTGTAGTTGACTTTGGAGCTCTCTCAGCTCAAAAGGCGCCATCCTATATGGAGCCTTCAAACTAGGTCCCAATCCTGACATCAAATCAATCACAAATTTCACATCTTGATATGGCGACATACCTGGCAGTTCCTTTAGAAAGACATTTGGGTATTGGCTCACAACTAGAAGATCTTGTACCCCATACATAGTTGAAGAGGATACTGTTACACAAGCCAAAAACCTCACATAGCTCCTTGCCAACTAGCGATAGGCCTTCATGGTAGATATTACTTTTCTAGGCTTACCAAGTCTAGTCCCTTGCACAATACACCAACCTTAGCCTGGGCACTCTGCTAGAACCCTCCTCTTGGTACAATCAATTACAACTACATGTTGTGCCAACCAGTTCATCCCTACAATGACATCATACTCCTGCATACCCGTTAAGATTAGATTGGCCTGAAAATTCCTGTCTCCTAGTTGAATATCCATCTCTCTCAAATATCTTTATGCAAGACTGTGTTCTCCCAACGGAGTTACCACATCTAGATGGAACACCAATCTAGCTGGTCTGGTCCCGATCTTAGCAACAAATGACTCAGAAACGAAGGAAATTGAACTCCCTGAGTTGAACAAGACTTAGGCCATCCGGTCAGCCACAAGGAAAGATCCTAACATCAACACATCATAACTATAGTCATAATCATAGTCATAACAAAATTGTCATGCTTCAAATTTTCCACAATAATTTAAACAAATTAAATTACGGGAAAACTAAAGCTAAACAGTAAAATATCTAACCACCAGGAACCTGCGTGTGCAGCTAGTAGACTCCAGACTATATGCACTACGCTGAACCAATCACATGTCTGCACCTGCGAACAAAACCACAAGGAAAACGCATGAGTGACTAAAGTCACCAGTATGCACCCCACAAAAACCACGGAAAACCAAATCATAATCAATTTTCCTTTTAAATTTCTTTCGCAAACTCTTTTCTCAAAACCTCAGAAATCAGGCCCACACTGGCCAAAACTACATACCAGGGCTAGCAGAGCCCAAAACCACAAGTAAAGGCCCTTAATGGCCAAAACCACACACAGTGAGTCGAGAAGCCTGGTGCCAGGCAAGCAAACTCTGGCTACACGCAATCTATTGAGGAGCAACCCTAGTGTTCTGTACTACCACGGTATGCCACCCTGTGCAGGAGCCAACCACCGTCCCGCGATTCTCCCACCTGGAGAACCCTTAGAAGCCAACCCCTCCTTGGGAAGGCTGTCTTGTCTCTCAAGATGCTACCAGCTACGGGGCACGTGTCCCATCGGCACTGGCCACCACAGGGTACGCCTCCTCACAGCGTCCACCACACACGGTGCTCAGGAAGGAGTGTCATACCTCTACACCTAACAACACCCGAGCCTCAGTGCTTATAGCGACAGCAGGAGTATCATGCCTCCCCATCATGTCACAAGACACCTCAACCCGAGGACCACAACCTAGTCTCGAGACGACAGTCAAGGAGTCTCATACCTCTAGGACACGACGCCCCTTAGTCTCAGGTATCTTGGCCCCACGACCTCAACAGGGGACATCGTACCCGACCACCTAAGAATGTCGTCACATTCCCTGGTCTCGACGACACGGTCCCACGCTGCCTCAGCCCACACACAGAAAAACCTGGAAAACATTTTCCAAATCATGCCAACCATGTCCTTTGAAAACCACTTTCCAAGCCATTTTCATATCCTTTGAAAAACTCTTCCAAAACCTCGGTAAAACGGCGCATTAGGTGTCCCAAGGGGCCACCACTGATGGCCCACAATCCCATCTCATAGGAACAAAACAAGGCAACCAGAAAGCCATCGAAAACACTTTGCAAAACTCACTTGCGCCTAGAATCGGCATGCCAAAATTAGATTCGGTATGCCGAAATCCCCTGATTGGTATGCCAATTATAAATCGGTATGCTGAATTGGGGTCAACGGTCAACACTCAAGCCAAATTCGGTATACCGTCCAAAAACAGAAGACTGAATTCCGACCAGAGGACCTAAACTGATAGAAAACTGGTATGCCGAACAGAATCGGTATGCCGAAATCTCCTGATTCGGCATGTCGTTTCCATTCGGTATGCCGAATTCTGTGAAACCAGAAAACGACCCAAACCCTATTGTTCGAAATCACCCCAGTTGGGACCTCCAATCGGACCTGCTAAACAAACACCAAAAATCTTGCATAAAAGACATGGTGTAGACCCTCGAGTCTACTCCGAAACCCAACAAACAAAACTAAAATCCAATCACCAAGCATCAAGATAGAAAATCACAAAGACAGAAGGGTCAAAATGACCCAAAACGCAACCACTAGCATAAATGCCCATAAATGCCCATAAATGCTCCATAAATCACAATAAATTCTAGGAAAGGAAATTTACCTAGATTTCATGCAATCCTAGCATTTTCTACCAATTCCATGCTCTCTATTACTCGAAGTGGAGATGCATACTTGAGAAATGCTTTCGACGATCCTCATCCGACTCTGATGCAACCATGGCCACGAGACACTCCATGCGAGCTCCGCACACCACCACGAGCAACCATAACCCTTCGCTTCACTCCCTCGACCTCTTCCTCTCTCTCTATCGGTGCACGCAAGAAGGGGAAACAGGGGAAACAGAGGAGGTGGGGAGACGAGTGGAAAGGAAGAAGGGGAAGGAGAAGGGAAGAGAAGGAGGAGGAAAAGTGGGGGAAGAGGAGAATGAAGGTGGGGGAGGGTGGAGAAGAAGCGTCGCCGAAGAGGAGGGGGAAGGAAGAAGGAAGGAGAAGAAGGCAACGGGTGGTGAGGAGAGGTGCAGTGTGGTGCAGCTTATAAGGCCTACGCTTGGAGTAACTGAAAACGTGCCCACCTACGCGTCTCAGCCATCAGCACACCGCACAACAGTCAACCGCTAGCCACCACCAACGAGGCCAACTGCAAGCCTCAACCACTAGCCCACACACAAGTGGGCCCCACAGGGACCCCACACCAGGCCCCACAAGCACAGCGCCACAATGCACAGTGCCAAACCATGCACAGGGACACGCAAATAGAAGCTAGCCCATGAGACCCAAGCCCAAAAGCACAAAACCACACAATCGGCCTCGGAATAGTTACACCTGTTAAGGAAATAAAATTCAAAAAATGTAAATAATTACAAAATGAATTTTACAGGTGCTACATCCTAATCCCCTTAAAAGAAGATTTCGCCCTCGAAATCACAAGGCGAAAAGATACGGGTACTGGACTAGGATGGCTTCCTCACGTTCCCACGTGGCCAACTCGACTCCATGATGCCGCCACCGCACCAAGACCAGTAGAATCACCTTATTCCACAGCACCTGCTCCTTGCAGTCAATAATCTCGATGACATCAACCACAAAGGACAGATCTTCCTAGAGCCCTCCTGGCTGAACTGGGATCACATGAGAAACGTTAGCCAGGCACTTCCTCAGCATGGAGACATGGAACACGTCGTGCACGGATGGCAACTCTGGTGGTAGATCCAACCGATAAGCAACCTCACCAATCTTTTGGGTGATCTGGTACGGGCCAATATAGCGAGGACTCAGCTTGCCACGCTTCCCCAACCGCATCACACCCTTAGTCGGTAACACCTTCAGAAACACATGGTCACCCACTAGAAACTCCAACGGTCTCTGCTTCCTATCGACATAGTTCTTCTGCCGACTCTGTGTAGCCTGCAACCTGCTCTAGATCAAATCCACCTTGTTCGTATACAGCTGCACAAGCTCTACATGGCCTACCGTATAAGGCTTCATACGGCACCATCCCAATGCTCGAGTGATAACTATTGTTGTAGGCAAACTCAATCAACGGCAAATGGTCTTCTCAACTCCCTTGAAAGTCTAAGGCACATGCTCTGAGCATATCCTCTAGCATCTGGATAGTCCTCTCTGTTTGACCATCCGACTGACGATGAAATGCCATACTATAATTGAGCATAGTGCCAAAGGCCTCTTGCAGAGTTCTCTAGAACCTTGAGGTGAACCTCGTGTCTCTGTCCGACACGATGGACACTAGAACACCATGCAACCTCACCACCTCAGAGATATACAACTCCACCAATCGGTGCATCGGAAGCTTCACCCGAATGGCCAGAAAGTGAGCAGACTTGGTCAGCCGATCCACGATCACCCACACGGTGTCGTTCTTCCTCTGAGTCCGCGGCAAACCAGTCACAAGGTCCATCGAGATGTGCTCCTACTTCCACACAGGAATATCCAACGGCTGCAAAGTCCCTCCAGGTCTCTGGTGCTCTGCCTTGACCAGCTGGCAGGTACTACACCTCACCACATGGTCAGCAACATCTCTCTTCATGCCAAGCCACCAAAAGCTCTGCTTCAGGTCTTGGTACATCTTCGTACTACCAGGGGATATAGTGTACCTAGACCGATGCACTTCATCCAACAACCTCTGCCTGGCCTCTTCATGTTGGGGCACATACAGACGCCTATCATACCTTAGCTCTCCATATGCCCCAACAGAGAAATGAGGCTCTCCACCAACCTGAAGCTTCTCAAGCACAGCCTGAACAAACGGATCCAACTGTTGGCAGGTGACAATAAACTCTAACAGCTTAGGCGAACAAACAAGTTGGCCACCCAGGCACCAACCGTTCCCCGAGCTTGCCGCTTCGGCTTGAAGCTCACCAGATCCTCCAACATGGTCCACTCCTTGACCATCAAGCTCGCCATCGCGTGCGTACACCGACTCAGGGCATCGGCGACCACGTTGGCCTTGCTAGGATGGTAGGACAGGCTGAAATCATAATCCTTCAAATACTCCACCCAGTGGCACTGCCTCAGATTGAGGTCCCTCTGTGTGAAGATATACTTCAGGCTCTAGTGATCGGTGAAGACCTCAAACTGCTCTCCATAGAGATAGTGTCGCCAAAGCTTGAGAGCAAACACTACGACAGCCATCTCCAAATCATGGGTCGAGTAGTTATTCTCATGATCCTTCAGTTGGCGCGAAGTATATGCGATAACATTGCCATGCTGCATTAGAACACACCCTAACCCAACACCGCTGGCATCATTGTACAAGTGAAGCCACCACTTCTAGAAGGCAGAGTCAACACAGGGGCAGAAACCAGACGAGACTTCAACTCTTGGAAACTCACCTCACAATTCTGGTCCCAACAAAAAGGAATACTCTTCCTAGTCAACTTTGTCAAAGACGCGGCTATGGAGGAGAAATCCCTGATAAGCCTCCTATAATAGCTCGCCAGACCCAAGAAACTCCTGATCTCCGACACAGTCCTGGGTCGCTCCCAACTACTCACTACCTCCACTTTGGCAGGATCCACTCTGATGCCTTCTCCAGAATCAAATGGCCAAGGAATATGACTTCACTCAGCCAGAACTCACACTTGGAGAATTTGGCGTACAACTGATGACGCCTCAGAGTATCCAACACCACCCTCAAGTGCAAGGCATGAGTCTCAACATCGGGAGAATAGACCAGCACGTCATCAACAAAAACCACAA
>JAMKQA010057123.1:0-13304 GCA_024699735.1 Posidonia australis
GGAAGAAGAGAAAGAAGAAGACGAAGAATGGGTGGAAGGGCGTGGCTCGTGAGAGAAAAAGAAGGAGAAAGAGGAAGAAAAGAAAAGAGGAAAGAACAGCACGCAAACCGAGGCAACTGTGCATCCTCAAACCAGACTCCACATTGGTCCCAAATCACAGGCAGATGCACAGAAAGCCAACCACAACCTCACACAACCAAGAAACAACAGATTACCCATTAATAAACCATTATACACAATATTGCAAATAATTACATGGTTTATAATAGAAATGGGTAATCAGGCCCAGATGTCACACAAGTTGAACACCTTTTGAGACTTTGGACTTGTTTAGAGCTTGTTCCATTTTGGCAATGGCCATAGTTCTTAAGGGTTTGGTTTTTACTACTAGGAAGGGTTGATTGTGTAGTGGTATGTCACAATGTTGGAATAGGTAGGTGAGAGGTGGTCCATAGAAGAGTTTAGTTTTTACATGGGTAATGAAATGAGTGAATATTCTAGCCCAATTTACCTTAATCTTTTTTGTTATTGCATAGACGGCTTTGCAAGTCAATTCACTAAGTTCGTCATTATGGCCCTTCTTTTGGACATTGTTTGCAGCCACAATATATGTAATGATCCTAGCTTCTTTGGTTAACTAATTGATTTTGTTGGGTTTAAATGTTGATCTCTTGTTTGTGGATATGGTTTTATTGATATCGGTATAAGACCAACCTAATTCATATATGGAGGTGGTGATGTCGATACCACAGAAGGGGATTTTAAAAAGTTGACCAATTAATTGTTCATCAAATGTAATGTCATGGCCAAGAAGATAGGAGGTGTATGTGTCATGGCTCATGGTGAGATTTACATAAAACATGGAAACTAAGTGTGGGTAATATCTATTGTCACTAATGGATGTAAGGAAAGGAACAAGGCTTTGGAAAGCAAAGAGATGTTCTATGTTCCCAAGTTCAGAGAAAATCACCTTTCTTCCGGTGAGAACTTCTCGATTTGCAAAGTGCTCATGATGAGCACGTTGAGCTTTGTCGTTGATGAAGTTGAAACCTTGATCTGGAGCTTCATCGGATGAAGAGCTGGCTTCCTTCGTTGCCTTCCGTTTGGCGCCGGCAGTGTAGAATATGTTGGGTGCCATGTGAGAGGAAGGGTGGATAGGTAAGCACGGGTGTAGGAGGAAGGAGGGGGACAAGATTCTCTTGAAAATTGGAAGTCTGAAACCAAGGTCGAAAGAGAGGACGAGGGTTGTTCGGGTAGCCGAGAGGTGAAACACGAGTCGAAACCCTAGGTTAGGAATAAATAGATCGACAAAAACGACATTCCAAAAATTATCGGTAGACCGTTTTGTCACGAAAATGACACAAAAGGTATACTAGAAAAGATCAGTAGACTGAATTAGGAGAAAATAGTAGATTTAAGGACAAAATGGTAGTTCGAAAAATAAATTTATAATTTTTGAGTAGGGGTTTTCGGTAGACCGGTAAAGATCGGTAGACCGAAATAGGAGAAAATGGTCGATTAGAGGCAAAAATGGTAGACCGGAAGAAGTAAGTGATTATTTTTAGAACAGAGGATTTCGGTAAACTGGAAAAAATCAGTAAACCGAATCAGGGAAAAACGGTAGATCAAAGAGAGAAACGGTAGTCCAAAAATGTAAGCTAACATTTTTGGGACAGGGATTTTGGTATACTGGAACAAATTGGTAGACCGAATTAAGGTTCAACTGATAAAACTAACAGAATATCGGTAGTCCAAACATAAATGGTATACCAATCAAAAGCACATTTAGTAAATTTCGGCAGTCTGAAATTTTTCGGTGTGCCAAAATAAGTATCTTGAGCAAATTATTGTACTATATCTGATATCTTGCTGATTCCTAAATCTCTTCTAATTTTAATAAATTGTTGTTCATCAAGAGGCTTTATGAAAATGTCTACCACTTGTTCCTTAATTGGGATAAATTCTAATTTAATATCATTTTTAAAAGCATGGTCTCTTAAGAAATGATGTTTTACTTCTATGTGTTTAGTTCTAGAGTAGTAAACTGAATTTTTGGATAGATTAATTGCACTTGTATTATAACAAAAAATTGGAGTTGTAGATAATGTTATATCATAGTCTTTTAGAGTTTGTTTCATCCATAAAATTTGGGCACAACAACAACCAGCTACAATGTATTTAGCCTCCATTGTTGAAAGTGCAACACTATTTTGTTTTTTACTAAACCATAAAACTAAGGAGTGTCCTATAAATTGGCAAGTGCTACTAGTGCTTTTTCTATCTGTTCTACATCTAACATAATCAGCATCACTATATCCTAGTAGTTCTAAGCTAGAGTTTCTAGGATAATATAATCCATAAACAATTGATCCTTGTAGATATCTTAGGATCCTTTTAATAGCCTTCAGGTGTGATTCCATAGGTGAAGCTTGAAATCTTGCACACAAGCATACACTAAACATTATGTCCGGTCGACTAGCTGTTAAGTATAAAAGAGATCCAATCATTCTTCTATATAGTTTTTGATCTACTTTTTGACCATTCTCATCCTTTTCCAACTTAATGGAGGTGCTTATAGGTGTCTTAGCTATTTTGCTACGATCCATACAAAATTTCTTTAATAATTTCTTAGTGTATTTTTCTTGGTTTATAAATATTCCTTCTTTATTTTGTTTTATCTGTAAACCTAGAAAGAAAGTTAATTCTCCTATCATCCTCATTTCAAATTCTTTCTGCATAATCATTGAAAAATCTTTGCATATATTTTCATTTGTCGATCCAAAAATGATATCATCAACATATACTTGGATAATTAAAATGTCATTATCTAACTTCTTTATGAGCAAGGCAGAGTCAATAGCACCAAGCGAAAAATCTTGATCAAGTAAGAATTTCCTTAATCTTTCATACCAAGCCCTAGGTGCTTGCTTTAGTCCATATAGTGCTTTGTTTAATTTGTAAACAAGATTAGGATAAAATTTATCTTCAAAACCAAGGGGTTGTTTGACATATACTTCTTCTTCAGTAATTCCATTTAGAAATGCACTTTTCACATCCATTTGAAAGAGTTTAAACCTTAGATGACTAGCATATGCTAATAACATTCTAATTGACTCTAATCTAGCTATAGGAGCATAGGTTTCATCGAAATCGATGCCTTCCTCCTGATTATAATCTTGAGTTACTAGTCTAGCCTTATTTCTAACCACATTCCCAGATTCATCTAGTTTGTTTCTAAAAATCCATTTTGTTCCAATGACTTGTTGTTTTTCAGGTTTTGGAACCAAATTCCATACATTGTTTCTTTCAAATTGATTTAGTTCTTTATGTATTGCATTTATCCAGTATTCATCATCATAAGCTTTAGTTACATTTTTAGGCTCTATAGATGATACAAAGGCATAAGTGCCACATTCGTTTTCAAGTTTAGATCTAGTTATAATCCCCTTGGTGACCCCACCAATGATGAGTTCTTTAGGGTGACTAAGCATATATTGCCATGATTTAGGATTTCCTTTAGGTTCTTCTGTAGTTTGATTTGTTTGTTCATTATTTGTGTTATTATAATTAAATTTAGGTTCTTCTTCTACATTAATTATTTTAATTGGATTTTCATCAAAATCTACATGCATGGATTCTTCTATAGTTAATGTTCTTTTATTATAAATTCTATATGCCTTGCTTCTTGTAGAGTATCCTACAAGAATACCTTCATCAGATTTAGAGTCAAATTTATCTAAATTATCTTTAGTATTAAGAATAAAACATTTGCAACCAAAAAACTTGAAATAAGAAATTCTTGGAACTTTTTCAAACCACAACTCAAAGGGAGTTTTGTTTAAAATAGGTTTTAGAGAGATGCGATTTAAAATGTAACAAGCGGTGTTTACAGCTTCGGCCCAAAAGTGCTTTGGTAAATTATTTTCACAAAGCATGGTCCTTGCCATTCCTTGTAAAGTTTTATTTTTCCTCTCAACTACTCCATTTTGCGAAGGAGCTCTAGGAAACGAAAAATCATGTATAAAAGCATTTTCTTCACAAAATATTTCAAAATTTTCATTTTCAAATTCTCCTCCATTATCACTTCTAATTCTAATTATTTTCAATTCTTTTTCATTTTGTATTTTCTTACAAAACTTTCGAAATTCAGAAAATGCATTACTTTTGTTTGCTAAAAATAAAACCCAAGTGAATTTTGAAAAACCATCTATTAATACAATTGCATATCTTTTTCCACCAAAACTTAATGCCTTACTAGGGCTAAATAAAACCATGTGGATGAGTTCAAGTGGTTTAGTAGTGGAAATACAATCTTTGACCTTAAATGAGGTTTTATATTGTTTTCCAAATTGGCAAGCATCACATAGTTTGTCTTTTTGAAAATCTAATTTTGGTAGACCAACAACACTTTCATTTTTAGAAATTTTGGATAATTGACTCATGCTAGTATGACCAAGTCGTCTATGCCAAAGTCATTTATCATCATTTGTAGATGCAAGGCATAACTTAGATTCATAGGATATATTTATTTTATATACATTATTTTTCCTAAATCCGATAAATAATACTTTGCTAGTAGTAGAATCAATTATGTGACATTTCTTTTTGTCAAAGATAACTTTATATCCTTTATCACATAATTGACTAATACTTAGGAGATTGTGTTTTAATCTATCTACAAGCAAGACATTTTCAATAGAAGGATTATTAAAATTATCGACATGGCCAATTCCAACAATTTTCCCTTTAGCATTGTCTCCAAATGTTACTGATCCATCTTCCTTGGCGGTATATGAGCATAGTAGATCAATTTCTCTGGTCATATGCCTTGAGCATTCACTGTCAAGGATCCATTTGGATTTCATCTTGCATTACAAGAAGGAAGAGATGACTTTGATACCCACATCATTTTGTGTCCAGGTTTGTTAGTTTTTCGAACCCAATAATTCCCTTTTGGGGTCCTCCTTAGTTGTTTCTTCACCACAAAAACATACTTTTCATTTGAAATTGCTCTTACAAAACCATTTTCATATGGAATTTCTTAAAACTTAGAAAAGCCAATTCCATGTTTATTTAAGAATGGTTTTTGGCAAGAAAAGATTTTATCTAAGTTCTCCTTTCCCATGGTGAATTTTGTAACCGTTGTTAGTAAATCATTGTTATTATCTTTTAATGATGTGATGTGATTTTCTAGCTTCTTAATTTCATATTTCATGTGGTCAATTTCCATATTCAGTTCAATATTTTTATTTTTTAGTTTTTGATTCTCATCAAGAAGTATCTTTCCTTCATTTATTAATGATTCATTTTGACTTGTGAGTGATGTGATAGTCCAATTTGATTCTTTGTATTTGGATTTTAAAATCATGTATTTTAGGTATAGTTCAGTGAATCCTTCAATTAGTTCATCAATAGAACAATCTTCATTAGCTTGGGATAAGTCATATGCTTCCTCTAGAGCCATGAAGCACATGTTTTCTCTTTCCCCATCCGAAGAAGAGTCTTCGTCGAGGATGAGTCACTTTCATCCCAAGTAGCTTGAAGAGCCTTTTTTTTATTCTTTTTATATTCTTTAAATGTTCTAGTTTTAAGTAAGAGACAATCCTTTTTAATATGACCAAAGTTACATTTGAAGTAAAGGGGTGTTTCTTTTCTTTTGAAATTTTCCTCTTTTTATAAACTTTTTAAATTTTCTAGTTAGCATAGTCATATCTTCATCTTCTTCACTATCAGATTCTTTTGAATTAGTGGTGGTTTTTAAGGTTATTTATTTTTTGTTAAGTGATTTTCATTTTCTTTTCTTTCATTTGAACTTCATAAGATGTGAGGTTACCAATTAGATCCTCAAGGAAGTAGTTAGAGAGATCCTTAGCTTCCTCAATGGTGGTGGTTTGCTTTTCCCAATTGGGAGTAAGAGACCTAAGGATTTTCCTTACAAGCTTAGTTTGAGAGAATTCCTTACCTAGAGATTGTAGGGTATTGGTTATTTCATTGAATCTAGTGAACATTTCTCCGATGGTTTCATTTTGAACAATTTATATTTGTGTACTAACATGTTTATTTTAGTTTCTTTTACTTGATTGGTTCCATCATGGGTGACTTGTAAGACATGCCATGCTTCATGAGAGGATTTACAATTTGAAATTCTATTGAATTGTTCTTCATTTACCGCACAAAACAAAATATTCAGTCCTTTTGCATCTAGTTAAGCTAAGTTTGTTTCTTCATTGCTCCATTCTCTATAAGATTTGGAACTCAAGGTGAATCCATTTACAACTATATCCCATAATTCAAAATTAATAGATTTTAAATAGATTATCATTCTACACTTCCAATAGCTATAATTTACTCCATCAAAAAAAGGAGGCCTATTTATGCTTTGACCTTCTACAATGTTATGGGATGAAGATGAAGCCATCTAGTAGACGATTAGTCTATATCTAGATAACCCGCTCTAATACCAATTATAGGATACTTAGGCTTCTCTAGAGGGGGTGAATAAAGAATTTTTAAGTTGTAGTCCAATTTTAATTTTCTTCAGACAAATTATAATAAGAGGAAGATGCAATCACACAATGAAGATAAACAACAATAGAAAGTGCTCAGCGATTTATAGTGGTTCAACCAACCCTGGCCTAGTTCACTCCTCAAGTTCCCCACTTGAGATTTCCCCTTTTACTTAATATCAAAAATTTACAAGTAACAATTACCTTACTTGTGCCACAATCGGCGACTTCTTCTCCCACCCGGAGAAGAACTCAACTCAATTTGATTACAATAGTAGCTCTTACAATACTCTTACGATCTCCCAACACTTGCCAAGCTTGATGCAATAAGAAAGTAAGCTTAAGATGGCTAGAGAGGATGCAAAGGATGGGATTTTAGCTCAAGGCTTGCAACACTAGTAGTATGATAACTATGAATGCTTTGTGTGTTGTAACGTCTCACATTTTCCACAATAATTTAAAACAAATTATATTATGGGAAAATAAAAGCCAAACAGAAAATATCTAACTACTAGGAACCTATTGTGCGGCTAGGAGACTCCGATCTTATATGCACTACATTAAACCTCTACATGCCTGCACCTGCAAACAAAAAAAAACACGAGGAAAACGCATGAGCAACAGAAGTCACCTAGTACGCACCCCAAGAAAAACAGCAGGAAAACGAAATCATAATTAATTTTTCCTTTTAAATTCATTTCGCAAACCATTTTCTCAAAACCTCACAAACTAGGTCTACACTAGCCAAAACCACAATCGGGGCCCCTACTAGCCCAAAACCACAAGGAAAGGCCCTCAATGGCGAAAATCACACACAATGAGTCGAGAAGCTCGACGTTAGGCAACCAAACTCTGACCACAAGCAGTCCACTGAAGAGCAACCAAAGGTGTCTGCATTGTCACAACGTGCCACCTTGTGTAGGTGCTGTGTCGTCCCGTGATTCTCCCACTTAAAGAACCCTCACAAAGCCAACCCCTCCTTGGGAAGACTGTCCTGTCTCTCAGGATGCTACCAGCTACGGGGCACGTGTCCCACCCGCACTGGCCACCACAGGATACGTCTCCTCATGGCATCCTCCACACATGGTGCTCAAGAGGGAGTATCATACCTCCACACCTGACAACACCCAAGCCTTAGTGCTCATAGCGACAGTAGGAGTATCATACCTCCCCGTCATGCCATAAGACACCTCAACTCACAGACCACAACCCTAACCTCGAGACGACAATTACGGAGTCTCATAACTCTAGAACTCGACGCCCCTCTACCTTAGGTATCTCGGCCCCCGACCTCAACCAGGGATTCGTGCTCGACCACCCGAGAATGTCGTCACATTCTCTGGTCCTGACGGCATGGTCTCACACTCTTTCGGCCAATACACAAAAAACTGGGAAAACCATTTTCCAAATCTGCCAACTCACCTCTTTTGAAATCATTTTCAAATCTTTGAAAACTCTTCCAAAACCTCGGCAAAATGGCGCATCAGGTGTCCCAAGGGATCCCCACTAACGACCCACAATCCCATTCCAAGGGGAAAAGATAAACCAATCTTGAAAACCCCTAGAAAACAGGTTTTATAAACATATTTGGGCCCTGATTCGGCATGTCGAAAAATTGGTTCAGTATGTTGAAATCCACTGATTCGGGATGACGTTCTGTCTCCAGTATGCCGAAATTCATTGGATCGGTCGACTGGAAAGATTCAGCATGCTGAATTGACTGGAGACCAAAACTGACAGAAGGATCGACATGTCGAACGGATTCGGTATACCGAAATTCACTATTTCAGTATGCTGTTTCCACTTCGATATGTCGAATTCTGCGATTCCAGAAAATGGCCTAAACCCTACATTTCAAAATTGCCCAATTGGGACAGACAATTGGACCTCCAAAATCAATACCAAAAATCACGCATAAAACATAAGATGTAGACTTTTGAGTCTACTCAAAAACACAACAAACAAAGTAAAATCCATTCACCATGCATCAAGATATAAAATCACACATGCATAAGGGTCGAAACGACCCAAAACTCAACCATCGGCATAAATGCCCATAAATCCACCATAAATTCACAATAAATTCTAGAAATGTAAATTTACCTAGATTCCATGCAATCCTATCAATTTCTACCAATGTCATGCTCTCTATTACAGGGGTCAGAGATGCGTACTTGTAATGTGCGTTCCAGCGATCCTCCGGTCAACTCCGAAAACCATGACCCTTGCTAGGGCTCACACGACCATAGGGGCACACCACCCAAGCTCCACATGTAAATAATTACAAAATGAATTTTATGGGTGTTACATGTGTGCTCTAGGGTGTCATTAGACCAAGATTTATAGTATTAAGCTTAACTCTAATTGTGTCTAACGACTAGAAAATCTTTTGTCAACTGATAGAAAATTCAGTACGCCGAAATTCTTCGATTGACCGAAATCTACAACGGTCGAACAATTTGGTATGCCGAATGAATTTGGTTGACCGAAAATTGTTTTAGCACCGCCTGTTCAGATACAGTTAGCCGTTAACCCTAATTTTACATTTATTTACATTTTTGGTATGCCAAAGGAATTCGGTATGCCGTTTTAGGACTCAGCTAAATATTTTTTCCTTCAATGTTTTTAAGGGTATTCTATCGGGTATTCCTATTTTTTTAGGATGATGATTTATGATTGGAGATTATTACATTCCTAGAAATTACATCAAGAAAAGGTAAAGAATTACATCAATTCATGTAATACAATGAAAATGACAATTTTACCCCTTGAGTCCTTTCACCTTTCTTTATATCTTGTTCTTTTCTCTGGAGTATGCCTTGTGTGCCTTGTATAGCTTGTCTTGTATACCTTGTCTTGTTTCTTCATGTCTGTCCTTGAGAGCATTCTTACATGATTGAAAATATTTATAAAGTTCATATTGTTATCATCAAAATAAGTAGATAATATCATTTTCCCAACGAAATGTACAAGTATTAATAGAAACAAAATTATACTTAAAAAAAAATAAACAATGCAACAAAAACTAAGAATTAAGACAAAAGCACAACAAAAGAAAACAATCAAGCTAGCGTAAGCCTCCCCCTATACCTAAACCTTACATTGTCCTAATGTAGCAAAATCTTAGATATGAAGCATAGATAAATGATCAGGTATGGCAAAAGAATAACTCCCCCGTTAAATAAAAATCACAACTACAAAAAAAATCATTAAACAAATATCCACAAAGAGCTACACCAATAAAGAAAACAATAACAAGCCCGAAAAATATCTCCCCCCATACCTAAACCATACATTATCTTCAATATAACAAGTATGATATGATGCACAATAAGATAAGATAAAGGCATGAAAGAGTCTACTTGATCTGGCTTGCAACAATAAAAAAGAAAATCCAAGAAAATTGCGATTCATAACAATCCTCTTTTCTTTTTGCTCTTCATGTGGGCGCCTAAAAGAAACAGTAGAGCAAAGAATACGTTTCCTTGCCCCTCATACCTGCATCCTGGATTATCCCCAATATAATAGAACTCATAATGTTATATAATTAGAGATCTGAAAGGGAAGCTGACATGTCTTGCCCATGATATTAAAACTAAGGTGCTGATTCAATATAAACTATCTCACCAAAAAAAGAATCATCATATCAACCACAATAAATAGACAATGTCCACACTGCATGCTAATCAAGTAAAGCTTACCTTTTGAGGTAATGAAGCCATCACAATTAAGTTTCGAATTATATACACATTAAGGGACCACCAAGTAAGCTCATATATATATATATATATATAATACCCTATGAAGGATAATTCCTTAAAAAGAAATAGACTCTAGAGTGCTATTTAGAATATAACATGTAATAATAAAAATGGCACTCACGAATGTGATTATACTATAAAAGATATGGCATGAATGTGAGCAATAGAAATCAAACAACTTATATACACAAAATACAAAGAAAAATAAAACAAATCACAGAAGTAGGTCTTTTCTCCCCCGTACTTATCTCATGCCTTAACTCCAAATGTATGAAAAATAAAGATAAAGGAGAGGAAAGAAAGTACCTGCTCCCACTTAGATAAAAATAAAAGAAAATAAAATACTACAAAAGTTTTAACACACCAATCAAATAAACAAAATACATAAAAGAGAAGATGCAAACATGTGATTTATGTGCAGAATGTCTACATGAAATTGAAGTTATCTACTTAAAAAAATAATTATTTTTCTTTAATTAAATTAATTTTTTTATTTAAAAAATAATAAATAAAAATCGAAATTTCTATTTTTTATTTTTGATTTTTTTACTTTTTTAAATTTTTATAATTATTTTTTTTATGAAAATAGCGTTAGCCCGTTGGCTAACGGCTGATACCAAATTTATCTTTTTTAAATTAATATATTATATTATTTTTATTTTTATATTATACATTTATTTATTTATTTATCTTTTTACATTAATTATTGTTAACCTTATCTAAATCCTATTGACCTATAATGGCATTACACAAAAGAAAAACCTTACCGCTCTAAATTCTAAACCTACCTAAACTATTCTAAATCTATTACAGTTAATGTCAATACTAAATTACCAAAAACTTAGGTACACCAATCTACACTTACCAATTAGCACCAACCTAAAATTACTCATCAATTCAAAATCTTGCCAGAGAAAACAGATGTGATATCAAACAAATAGATATGTGTTATCACTTTTAATTGATGAAAACTTTTAAGGGAAAAAAGTTCAAGTACAATAAAGCAAGAGATGTTGAGTGAATTTAAAAGAAGTACAACATGGAATAGCATAAGTCTGCAATCATGTGGTCTAGTAATGAAGTCTCTTTGTGATTGTACTTCCTAGGTTCGTATCTCATGAACGACAAGAGAAAAAATTATGGGAATCCGTTTCACTTGATGGTGGTCTCATAGCCAAGTGCTTGTTATGATTGTAATACATATTAAAAACCGTTTCCAAAAAAAAAAAAAACATGGAATAACATAAAGATGTGATATATATAGAGTATTCTAAATTAATGAACAACTTAAGAAGGAAATAAGAAAGGCATGAAAGAAATAAGCATTTGGCAAAAATAAAATTCTAAGTTACCTTATTCTAAGACCATATGTACTTAACAAATAAAATAAAAGAGGACACGTATGAAGACTCACACAAAAAAAAAGAAAGAATTCAAAAATACACTCCTAATTTGGAACACAATGAAAAGGCAAAGAGAGAAACTACGTGTAGAATACTTACCAAATAAAAGAAAAGAGAGACCCACACAATCAATCAATGAAGATTGACTCCAATCAAGTCCTACTAATTGGAAACACTTAAAGGAAACTTTCTAACGTTAAAAAGAAAAACAAAAAGGGAATCAATGAAGACTAAATCTAATCAATCCACAAAATCTAAATAAGGAAGGAATCCTACACCGTAAGCAAATCAAATGAAATCCAAACAAGGAAAGACATCCAGGAAAATTTGTTGTTGTAGATGAAAACAAAGCCACCTACGTAATCAAATATGGACTAATTCAAAATTCAAATTTAAAATCCAGAAGAAAACAGACGCGCAACGACTCAAAATACAAAACAAGACTAAGAAAAATCCCAAAACCTTCAATTAAGCAAGAGGGATAGTCACGTGAAAATGGATTAATGTTGAACTTTTTTAAAAAAATAAATGCAACATGCTATTCACGTTGGAAGCAAATAGGATTCAATTACTTAACAAGAGATGTTATGCTAAGTGCACAAGATACTTGATGGCAATTGCTATAAAAAGATTTCTCAAATTAATGCAAATAGTCAACAAAATTTGAATTCAAATAATTTCGAATTTGAATCACTAGAAGGAAGTTATTTGAATTTGAAGTGAATGCAATAGCCAAGACAACAATTTAAGTAATAATATCATGCAAGAGATGTTACGCTAAATGCAAAAGATTTGAATTCCTAACGTGTGACAAGTTAATATACTAAATCAATGACTAAATCAATCAAGGAAGATTGCACAATCACGAAAGGTTCTATGTTAAGTTTTTTTCGGTAAAGGTAAGTAATATTAGAAATCAATCCCAAGGAAAAAGATCCAAGGGAATCAGGAGTCCAAAATTTACATACAGAATCACAGAAAGAAGATAAGGCAATGTTCTTGCCATTAAGTTACAGTCCATCCAACAAGGCTGGTAAATGAAGTTCTATTTTCTATTAAGAAAACAAATAAAACTACTGCCCCATGTCAGCAGCAGGAGCAGTCTGTTGCATATTGGCATCAGTAGAAGGGTGGGAAGCATCCGTAGAGGTAATGGAGGTTTGATTCACAGACAATGCGACTTTCATTGAAGATAATGAATTCCTCAAATCCTCCATCTCAAACCCTGGTGAAAGAGAATCTAACCATTGACTCATTAGTCCAATGACATCCGAAATAATAAGATAAGAAGGCTTAGAGGAGCCACGGAAAATTCTGCTATTTCTTTCTTTCCAGGTTACCCAGAGAATAACTTGAATCAAGACATACCAGCCACGATAACTTAAATAAAATCTAAGAGCAGGTTTATACTGAAATAAGTAATACAGACTATAAAAGCCAGGGTATAAGTGAGAATATATGAAAAATTGACATATCTGGGAAACATAATCACAGAACATGAATAAATGATTATTAGATTCAATATGTAAGTTGAAAAAAATACAAATTAGAGATCCAGCCCAACCTCTTTTGGCCAACTTCTCTTTAGTGAGATTCTTATTGTGAAGTACAAGCCAAGAGAATAGTTTAACCTT
>JAMKQA010057124.1:0-13250 GCA_024699735.1 Posidonia australis
TAATTCAAGCTTAAATCAAATTAAATCATTTAAAAATCCAAGTAATAAGTGAAAACCCTAATTAAAGTCAAAATACATTAAAAATCCCAATTAAATAAAATTCAAAACCCTAATTAAGCTATAAACCCTAAATAAACACACACAAAAACTGAATAAACCCGTAAACCCTATTTTAAAATCCAAAATCGTTAAATAAACCCTAATTAAAATTCGAAACCTTAATTTCAAGACAATTAATCAAACCTTAAATTCCAAAATTGAAAATCATATTTAATTCACAAAACTATAATTAAAAGCTTAAAATTAAAACCCTAAATCCATGAAAAATCCCAAAACAAAATAAAATAAGAAAACCTAAAATAATTAAAACCTTAATTTAAAATCCACTAATTAAACCTTAATCAAAAATTTAATTAAAATTATAAAACATAAATTTAAAAAAAACCTAAATTAAGATTCAAAACCCTAATTTAAAACTTAAAATCAAAACCCTAAAAATTTCCTTAAAAAATCATAAAACAAAACAAAACTAAGGTAATTAAAACCCTAATTAAGCTTTAAATCACAAAATTAAGAAATTAAATTAAACCATAAAGTCCAATTAAAACCTTAAAATTAAAACCCTAAAAAGTCCTAAAAAATCCAAAATAAAACCAAAACAAAAATCAAAATAAAAATCCAAAACCCTAAGTCCATTAAGCCCAATACTATTCCGTTTAAGAATGCAATTCAAAACTTAGGAAATTCAAAAAATAATTCCGACGACCCTAATTTTCCTGCGAAAACTTTGGCGAGCAATTCTGAGAAATCCAGAGCAAATTGCAGCCTCCAAGATACTTGGCCAACCTCCTCCAGCTCAGGTTCGATCCAACGGCTCTGATGGGCTGAGGGGGGAGGAGGATTAACGGCGGAGAATCTCCTCGTCGGAGTATAAAGCCCCTCGCCGTCAACAAAAAAGAAAGACCTTTTACCAGTGCTTTTCCAGAGAATTTCAGACCTTCTTCAACCTTTAAGCCTCCTTCCCAGCGAGCCCTGAGCCCAGTCAGAGCCTCCCATCCAAGATGCCCTCAGCCTCCAGTCGTTGGTGGGCAAATCGGAGCATCGCCGGAGCGTCTTGCCACTGCTGAAGCTCGCGAACAGCCACTCAAGTAGCCTTCCCTTCCCTTCTAGCACACCCTCGCGGCGCGTCCTGAAGGATCTAGGGGACTAAAGGAGTGTCCAAAAAGGAAGCAGACTGTCCAAAAAGGACGGTTCCTACCAAAGAGGCTACCGTAGCCGACTGGGTAGTCAGGACGGATGGGCCTGCAGGGGGAGAGACACAGGCAACTCGGGAGCTTGAGTGGCGGTCACCCCAACGGACTCGTTGATGGGCTCCAGACCAGACAGGGTCTGCCAGTGTTTCGACACGAATGGGGAGGATGGCCCATGGGCCTGGAAGAGGCTGACATGGGGTGAAGAGGCAGCTGAAGAAGTCAGGAAAAGGGATTAGACGGCCGAAGTGGCGATAACCTCGGAGGTGACAGTAGAAAGAGTCTCGTTGACGTGCTAGGCCATGGTGGAACGTGAGCGAGTGCGAATTGGGCTACGGTAGATGAGGGAATGGCGGATCCTACGACGAGCTATCGTCAAAAGCGAGAAAAGCTCGGAGGGGAGCTGAGAGCGGGTGTCACACAATAGGGAAACAGTGAGGGGAAGGCGCTCGAGCTCGGGTCAAAGGACTTGTGCGCGAACTTGTTGACAACAGAGACAGGAGCAGGTATCACCTGAAGATAAGCAATGCAATGTTTATTAAGTAGTATGACTGGCACACATGTACATGGATGTAACTAGCACGCATTCTCTCACCATCTAAGTGTTTCCTAGGAGGCTGCCTACTTTGGTTGCTCTCGGGGTGACCAGGTCTCTGACTCAAGGCAGAAAGTAAGGTTCCGTCCCATGCCAAAGCTGTGGAACAGTGGTGCATTGGGAGTTTTGACCCTACCAAAGCATGGGTTGTACCCTCTACTAACACCGACACGACTACAGACAAAGGAGGACAATCCAGCATCAAATCCTACGCTAAAGTAATAGAACAAGAGAACTGGAACTAGCCTTCGCAGACTGTTAGTGGACTCAAAGGAGAGAGAATGCATGCCTCTATATGGTTCAATCATGTAATATGCCTTCGTGTCTTTTACTTGCATCTTATTAACCAGAGGGGAAGAGAGTTTGAATTAGTCTTTAGTTTTGTCTTATTAATTGCTTCTTTGAGTTTGTGTGTTTTACTTTAAACTAGGAAGGGAAAAAAAACATGTCTCTACTTTCCAAATCATATCAAGTATGAAAAAGGAAGAAAACACATAAGGGAAACAAGCAAATAAACAACAAACAAAAAGCATGATCAAGGCATGTACGAGTGTCGTGGCATCATGATAGCGAGAAATAAAAGGCATCCAACACATCATAAAGCATGTATCATGGCATGTGCATTGTGATGTGGACATGATATCTTGGTGTAAAGTAAAACATACATCATCTATAAGGCATAACACATCAAGTGCACACAAGGAAAACCATGTAGACGAGAAAGAACCAAAAACGATGTAGTCTATCTATAAGGCATAACACATCAAGTGCACACAAGGAAAACCATGTAGTCTATCTATCCCTAGCGGAGTCGCTAGTTCCTGTGACCATGTCAACGGAGTGGGAACTGCTTCCCACGCGATCGGGACCGCATGAGAGTTGGTAGAGCCACAGTGAATCCGACGATTCTGAGGACGGGAAAACTACTCGAAAACACCAGAAAGCGATATGAAGGTAAAACATGGAGTCGTCACTTAGTCCATTCAAAATGGGAAGACAAGGAAAATCGTATCGGAAAACCAAAAAGAAACTCGAAATCGAAAGAGAATAATAGATGACTCATGCCAAAAGGATTCGACACACGGATCATTGCTAACCGGAGAAAGGGTAAGGACTTCTATTACGTACAGGGAAGGTGTTAGGCACCTTCACACGTCCAATGAATCAGTCTTTCTTGGAATCTCGCTTGCTTGCATGGAAATGTGGGTACATAGATGCCAATTAATGAGATTATATGGATGATGCAAGAGAAATAAATTGTATGACTAAAATGGTATGACAAATTGAAAACTGAGTGCAATCAAAACAAGAGACATAAAACTAAAACATAGGATGCATGTGTGGTTGAACTAATGGCTAAGTTGAGTCGGATTTTACCCTTGGATGACCCGTGCATGTGCCACGTGCAGGTCACTCGCGCAGCCACGATGCGCCACCTAAAGATGTCATGGCTATTTGCCATTTGATCTCAGGCACACAGGCAAGGTGTTATCCTATAATGAGATAGGGTGGGAGTGTTACCTATCGATGCTGGTGGTGTGTTGTCGGCGTCGGTAGGCTAGATGGTGGACGAGAGGCTGGTGATGGCCTGAGGATGGCTTGAGAACGTGCGGGAGGATGCTGGGAAGCTTAGGATGCTTGCCGGAAGGGGAAGTAAAGGGGCCTGGCTAGAGTCTATTGGTTTAAATTCTCTAGCGAAATTCTTTTTGGGTTCTCGAAGACTTTCCTCTCGCGAATGCTCCATATCTCTGGCTGAAAGGCTCGAGTCAGTTTTGGTTGATCGTCTGGTGTGGTAGGTGGCTGATGGCGTGGCGAGGTGAGGTGGGGTTGTTAGAAGGCTGCAGGGAGTGGCTTGTTGGCGTGCTGCAGAGGTGGCATGCAGCGGCAAGTGGCGCAGGGTGATGGTGGAGACAGGGCGTGGGAAAAACTCTGGAGGTGTCAGGCACGTCAGGAGAAATGTCGTGGTTTCGTGTGCAATGTCGTTTGTACGAGGTTACACGACGAAAGCGACCAGTCAGGCGACACCTGTCGTGTTGCCTTGGCCCTGACGCACCTTTAGGCTGCGCAAACGGGCCACGCTTGTCATTGGGTCAAAGCACACGGGTTAGGTTTTAGGCGTCGGACTTAGTTGGATGAATGGAGTTAAAGGTAATTAGAGGGTTTTTAGGTTGATTTAGGTTCATGGGTTTGGTTGAAGAACAAAGGTAAGTCCGGGTCAACCGTCCAGTTGCACTCTCTGCTGGGTCTGCTTGCCAACATTGGCCAGAAATCGAGGTATCTACAGATGTAACTGCCTAATCGAGGATGTTGGGAAGCTTGCCGGAAGAGGAAGCAAAGGGGACTGGCCAGTGTCTAATAGTAGCAATCCTCATAACAAATAACTAAAATTGAAATCGTAGCACAATCTCCAAATGTAACTGCCTAACAAAAATATGGTGATGTTAGTATTGAGGTTGTTGTTGATGTGTGATGAGGGATGACTTGCAGAGTTATAGTCAACACTTGATCTTTGGTGGTATCTCGAAGAGTTATTTTCATGATTTGATTAGTTGGTAAAGATGGAGAGGAATAAAATATCGAGTATTGACTCATCGAGTGAGACGAAGTGCCAATGGGTGTGAGGCTGCAACAAGGGAAGGCCTGAATCTCTCTTCGGGTCAAATGACTATGCTTGTGTATGGGACTTGTATCTGAAAATGAAATGTAATTGTCAAGTGAAAGTTTGATCCTGAAATATCACATTTAAATACACGTAGATGCTAACACATGTTTCGAATTTATCTCAGTTTCTGGTTTCCATATGACAGTTCAATATCATCACCTTTTTGGGAATATTTTCTTATTTCCTGTCTTTCAATTAGTCGTAAAGGAATTAACATAATTGAACTTCGGTTTTGCAATTCCCATGCATGTACACTTTGCAAGGTGGGTGAACACGTGATTGAATTGCTCATGTTAAACCTTGAAAGGATTGTGCCACAAAGTTGTTCACAGCAGACCAATGTCCTGGCATTCCACAAGCATTGTTCACAGCAGAACAATGTCCTGGTATTACTGTTCATTGAAACTTGGCAGCACCATTCCATGAGAGGAAGAGTGCTGCATGAACAGTGTGTGCATTGTTCACCAGGTCTGCACTATTATTAATAAATTAGACTTCAGTTTAATACTAGAAAGGGTGCTATTGCTGATGATTGAAATGGAACGAGCAAAATTACTGAACAAATATCATGGGATACCATAATGACCCTTATCGTGACGAATGAATTTACAAAGTTAGCTTGAAGTCGTGGAATTTTGATTCTGTGGTCTAATTTGATGGGATTGAGTTTCTTAATGAAGTTGAGGAATTTAAACTTTTTCAATAAGATAGTTTTGATATCTGATTACAAAAGATATAGTCCTGTATGAAGGTTCAAGAAGTTTGGGCTTTTAAAATAAGAAGGTTGGAAGTTCAACAAGATGAAATATTGTGATAGGATATTTATATTATTGAGTTGAGCTGTTGGGTTGACAACCAAGATAAGCAAGGGGAATCTCACAATTTAGGGTCGTCTTGTGGTCACATTGTGAGAGAATCCATGTAGGGTAAGTTATATGTTACTTGTATGGTAGAAAATGAAAACTGCCAGTGGGTAATCACATGCTCAAACTGCTCTTATCTGAATTTCATGTCTATTCATTTCTTGACGTCTTTGTGGATTCAAACTGCAGGTGGGTTGTAGATCACATGCTCAAACTTGGATTTACTAAATCACTTTCGGAGTGGATTGGTAGCAACCTAAAGAATCTCAAGGGACAAGTGACGTGGACTTTTGATATTCATGCTGCAATTGCAATGTTCAATTCCTACAGGTAATTAATTAGTGCTTCCTCGAATCTTAATCATCTTCTTTATTGTTATGTCAAATGTGGGCTAGTATTAGTGCCGCCTCTGTCTTTTTCTCAAGGAAATCATTTGCAGAGAGACGAGCTATTGGCCTTTGTTAGAGCACCCAGCAAAAGGATTGGACATTGCAATCGTGCGTGCACAGAATAGCGACAGGTGGTCACCTCCTATAGTTCAGCAACTGGAAAGCCTATCGAGGAAGGGACAAGGACCTGATGAGGGAAAGGTTTCTCTTTACACACTACCAGACTCTGGTCACTGGGTTCATGTTGATAATCCGAAGGGTTTACTTGAGATCATGTCTGCAAATTTCCTTTCCTAGTCCTTAACTCCATGACATTGTTAAACATTATTGAAAAATTATCACTTACCATGCTTATGCAGTAATTAGCTTGAAAAAAAGGTTTGAGAGGTTGAATAATTGCAGTTCTTACGTGTAATAAGTTTTTTTTTTTTTGCCTTCTGCTTGTCACGTTGGAGATTCAGATGACATACCCGTACCCGCAAGAAGCAGATCAAGGAAACCGAGAATTTGCGACTAGATCACCAACTTTTGTTGTGCCATTGAAGCCAGGTCAGTTTCTTTTCCCCAATTTTTACTATTTCTAACGGGGCATCACTCTAGCGGCATAGGCACCAATATTAGCTAGAGCTAGCAGAGGGCCATCAGCAGGGGACTCACAAACCCTCGGAATAGGGTGATACTGCATTTCTCTCTTGAAAGGGAGAAGGATCGTCTTCCATAAAAGTGATGGCACCAAATCACTAGAAGGTACACTTAAAGGAGATGGCCTGATCCTCGGTGCCATAATTTTTTTCATCGAAGAGCAGAAAAAACCCAAGATCGGAAGGTGGAGATGCACAATTATTGAATTAGAATTTACATGATATCGCAGATCAAACATGCTTTGGATAAAAATTTGGATTGCATGAATGCATGGTTGCATCAAAGAAACGAAAAGTAGAACCACCATCATCCATGATTACTTGTGAGATTCTTGTTGTACATTCTTGATGATTCAAATTTTAGTGTCTGGTTTTTTCGTAGTATCGTCAATAAACATAAAATAAAACTTTAGTTGAAAGTCTCCTTCATTTGCTGACTCCTTGATTTGGATATTAGTTGAAAGCTCTTTGAATAATCGTTGCGTGCTCGGTATAAACTCTCAAATGAAGTTGTGGCCTTCGTCGATTCATTTTGCTGCAGCCCATAAAAGAGCTATTCCACAGATATATTCAGATACCAAGTAGCGATTTAACTTATTCTTTTTCCGTTGTTGAGAAGAAGCAATAGTTTGAGATGGACAACATTGAATTGTCAAAGAGGGACATGGTTCGTTGCTTTGTAAGTCCTGTTTCGAGGACTTTTCTGTATGTCTCGAGTACTTTGTTTAAAATTGTATTGATTTGTGTGTCTCACGAAATAAAAAATTCTCGTCTAAGAAGATGAAAGAGTAACCAAAACTGTTAATTCAAATGATACATATCCTATCCCATACAAATTTCCGTGTTAAAAAAAATATGAAAAATTACTCGAGCACTTCTCCAAAAGAGGCAAGTCTTATGATAGCAAATGGTCTCCACTCCAACCAAACTAACTTAAGGAATTGAGAACATTCATATCCATCGTATTTTTGCTATCTTATTTTTAAAAAATCAAGAACATAATTTAAAATATTTTAATCCATCCCATATACAATAAGATTATCAAATTTCATAATTATCTAAATGTCTCAAGCTTTAGCAATTTTTAGTAAGTTTTAATCATCAAAGTCAAGCATTTAAAAAAATAATGCAGCTTATCATTGTATGCAGCTAGACAACCCCATTAGGAATTTAATAATCACAAATAAGAACATGTAGTGATCAAGAAAACTATATCATATACATTAACATCTTACATTCTTATCATTCCTTTCAATGCATAAAAACTAAGATCACTGCATTATACGATAATTATAAAAAGTACACATCCGAGGACATATAATGTATATTACAATGATCGATTTAAAATATACATGATATGAGATATCCAACATGCTTTGGATGTCACAAACATAACATACTTTAAAACAAAAACATAGTGAAACATGTAGATCACAGTTTACTTCATTGACAATTATTATATGTAGAGTTATACAAATTAAAATTATTTTGCAACGATTTTTCTTTAAGACAAGGTAGTTTGGATTAATAAAGGTTGAATGTGTGATTGAACACAATAGAATAAAGAAATACAATAGCAAAACAAAGTAGCAACACTAGGTAGTTGAGCGTGGGAATCACAACACCAACAACAAGAACTCCTAACACTAACATCAACAAGTAGAAAGTGCATGACCAATAAAATCAACAAAACAACAACAATATGTGTGGTATTGTGGTGAAGACCACTTAGGAAAGTAAATACATCCACAATTGGAATGAGTTTAGGGACTGACATGTAAAATTGTAGGACCAAAATGCAATAGAAATCAAGTTTTTACATGATCAGTGTAATTATGGATGACTTTAGGGTTATGGATGCAAATTTTACAAAGAAAACTCATTTTTAAAAGTTTTGAGGGCTCAGTGCAAAACTTCAGGACTTAATTGCAAAGAAAACATGAATGCAGGAGTCTAAATGTGAAGAAACAAACATTTATGCTACTAAAAATGAAATTAAAATTAAACAGGACAATTCATGCAATATTTACAGGAATAATAAAGGAAGAAAACTTATTTAAATCTTCATGGGTTTAAACACAAAAACACTGGACCTAAATGTAATAAAAAGAACCTAAGAGCAATAAAAAGGACCTAGATGTAAGAAAGGACCTGGATGTAAAAAAAAGAGACCTAGATGCAAGATCTGAGGACCTAAAAAGAAATTACAGGGACCTAAATGTAATGATAACCAGGACCTTCGTGTAATTAACGAAAACTTAAAAAAAATCATTAAATCTGGCTATTTCGAAGATCACCGGCTGATTGTCGGCGCTCCCACTCCGGCGCGAGCTTCGACGAGCCTCCGACGACGCTGTGGTGGCTGGCAGGCGGTGGCGGTGGCCAAAGAAGCTGGAGAGAGGCACGGCGGGGCTTCCAAGGATGGTGGGCAGGACTAGGGAGGCCTGAGATGCCTCCCCCACCTCTAGCTCTAACGAGCGGTTGTCGACGTCAGAGAAGATGACGGAGGAGGAGACTAGCAACTACGCGGCAGCTGGAACGATGCGGCGAGTACCTGAGAAGCTTCGGGAGAGCGCGAGGAGGATCCTGGTGGGGTCGTCGAAGGCTGGGGTAGCTTGAAGTACTCTCCCCGTCTTGGGCTCTGACGATGGGTGCGGCGGCGACGGCGACGGCGGCGGTCGTTTGGAGACTGAAGCGACGACGGGTCTAAGTGGGAGCGTTTGTGGTAAAGCGGCGAAGCTTCCTGCCGTGGTCACGAGCGACGGGGGCATCCGGAGGCTTCCAGTAGTTCGCGGTGGCGATCATCGACGCAGAGCAGTGACGAGGTACCTCCAGCCATTGAAGGCCAGTTGGACTCCTTCTGAGCAACAGAAGCTCAGGGAGGAGGAGGAAGAAAGAGGAGGAGAGGCCCCAGGGAGCCTTTTCCATCCCGAAAGACCATTGGCCTCGTCAGTGGTGGTGAACCCACCACCGGAGTCGGAGATGACGATGGGCTGGGCCTGCCAACTCCGGCAAAGCATGCCTAGAAGGCTCGACTAGTCCTAATGTAACTAAAAGAGAAGAAAAAAATGAACTGAAGGAGGAGGATTACCTAGCTAAGGGGCAGTTGTTCGTCTTGTGTGGCCGTCGGCGGTGCTTTGGTGATTACTCTGGTGGTAGTGGTTCGGGGGTTTCTGGGTTGCAAACAAGTGGTGCGGGGGGGTTCTGATGGTGGCTCTAGATTGCTAGGTTGGTTGGGGCTCTAATGGGGGTCTGTCAAGCTCCCTCCGGGTTTCGTCGATGCTGCTCTCGTGTTCCCTCCGACGATTGTGGTCTCTTCCCCTCTCCATTCTGTTCCTCTAGGTCCTACCTCTCCAGTTGGTTTTTTTTTTTTTTGGGCTTTTAAAAGAGGTCGCAAACGGGAGGTAGCAGTGATCGTGGCCTCTACGTGTGGAAGAAGAGTGAGTGAGAGTGGATGCCGTTGAGGAAGAAGCCACTATTTCATTATCCTTTATTTGCTTTAAGTTTTTAATTAGGCTTGGTTTGGGCTGAAAGGGCCTGTTTTTTTTTGGGCTTTTGGTTTTTTTTTTTTTTTTTTAGGTTTTGATTTTGGTTTTAGGTTTTTTAGGGTTTTGGTTTTTGGGTTTTAGGTTTTGATTTTTTGGTTTTAGGTTTTTATTTTTGGTTTTAGGTTTTTAATTAGGTTTATGATTTTGATTTTGTGATTTTAATTTAGGTTTTAATTACTTGGTTTTAGATTAAAATTTTGTTAGGATTATTGTTTTTCCTTTTAGGGTTTTTGTGATTTAGGGTTTAGGGATTTTAAGGTTTTATTTAACTTATGTTTTTTTGTGTGGCTTTAATTAAATTCTTTGATTTTATAATTTAAGGTTTAATTAATTGGCTTCAAATTTGTATTTTAATTATTTTAGGGGTTTCTTAGGGTTTTGGATTTTAACTAGAATTTTAAGTTTAAATTAGGGTTTTGGGGTTTTACTTAAGGGTTTTTTTTAGTTTAATTAGGATTTTTGTGTTTTAATTAAAGTTTTGAGTTTAAATTAGGGTTTTTTAGATTTTAATCACAGTTTTTAGTTTAATTAGGTTTTTTTTGGATTTTAATTAAAGTTTTGGGTTTAAATTAGGGTTTTTTAGATTTTAATCATGGTTTTTAGTTTAATTAGGGTTTTTTTGGATTTTAATTAAAGTTTTGGGTTTTAAATAGGGTTTTTAACTTAATTAAGTGACTTTAGGGTTTTTTTTAGGGTTTTGAGTTTAATTTAGGTTTTTCCCTTGAATTTAAATGGATTTTATTTGATTTGGGCTTTAATTAGGGTTTTCACTTGATTAATTAGGATTTTAAATGTTTTAAATGAGTTTTATTTGGTTTTGATTCTTAATTATTGGTTTTTGCTTTAATTAAGTTAGAGTGGGTTTATGTGGGCTTGAGGGTTTAGGGTTTTGGTGGAGTTAGGGTTTAGGGGTGGTAGTTGTAACCAGGGCATCTTTCCAGAGGAGTCTGCTGCCAAGTGACTGCAAAATCAAGGTGTCTATAGACGGGAAAACGAATTCATAATTAATTTTCCTTTTAAATTCATTTCGCAAACATTTTCTCTGAAATCCCACAAAAACCAGGTCCACACTAGTCAAAACAACAACAAGAGCTCTATCAACCAAAATCAGGAACGAAGTCCTCAATGGCCAAAACCACACACAGTGAGTCAGGAAGTCTGGCGCTAGGCAACCAAACTCTAGACATAAACAGTCCACCGAGGTGCGACCACGGCGTTTGCATTACTACGACGTGCCACCATGTGGAAGAGCCGTGTTGTGCCGTAATTCTCCCACCTGGAGAACTCTCACAAAGCCAACCCCTCCTTGAGAAGGTTGTCCTATTTTTCAGGACGCTACCAGCTACGGGGCATGCCTTCTCACGATGTTCTCCACACACTGTGCTCATGAGGGAGTGTCATACCTCCACACCCGACGACACCTGAGCCTCAGTGCTCACAGCGACAGCAAGAGTATCATACCTCCTAGTCATGCTACAAGACACCTCAATCCACGGACCACAACCCTAGCCTTGAGACGATAGTCAGAGAGTCTCATACCTCTAAGGCCTGACGTCCCTCAACGTCAGGTGTCTCGAACGCGCCTGACCACCCCAGAATGTTATCACTCTCCCTGGTTTCAACGATACGGTCCCACAGTGTCTTGGCTCGCACATAGAAAATTAGGAAAACCATTTTTTAAATCTACCAACTCATCTATTTTTAAAGCATTTTTAAAATCATTTTATATCTTTGAAAAACTCTTCCAAAACCTCAGCAAAAAGACACATAAGGTGTCACAAGGGACCACCACTAACAATTCACAATCCATCTCAAAGAGACAATTCAAACCAATCTAGAAAATCTTCAAAATCAGATTTTTATATGAACATTTGGGCCCTGATTCAGCATGCCGAAAAACAGGTTCGGTATGCCAAAAACCCTTAGTTCGGTAGACGGATTTGGATCGGTTGACCGAATCAGGTCAACGGTCAACACTCAGGCCAAAATCGATATATCGAGAACGGTTCGGTTGATCAAAATTCACTAACTCGGTCGATCGTCTAAAATCAAACGATCGAATTTCGACCATAGGACCAAAATTGACAGAAAAACGACATACCGAAATTATTCAGTATGCTGATTTCTGCAAAAATCAGAAAACAACTTGAAGCTACACATTTCAAAATCGCCTAAAGTGAGACCTTTGATCGAACCTCCAAAACAAACACCAAAAATCTCACATAAAATATAAGATGTAGATTCTCAAGTCTACTCCAAATCCCAACAAACAAAACTAAAATTCATTCACCATGCATCAAGATATAAATTCACAAAAGCTTACGGGTCAAAACAACCTAAATCTTAGCCACCGCCATTAACACCCGTAAATACCTTCATAAATACTCATAAAATCATAATAAATTCTAGGAATGTAAATTACCTATATTTCATGCATTCTCATCATTTTCTACCATTTTCATGCTCTCTATTCATGGGTAGGAGCCACATACCTGAGAAACACTCTCCGACAAATCCTCCGACCAACTCCAGCGATCCTAACCCTCGACAGGGCTCTCTCGACCACAGGGGCACATCATCGGAGCTCCACATGCCACCACGAGCCATAGCACGCCTCCTTCGATCCTTTAGCACACTGAACAGGAAGGAAAACGCAAGGAGGAGAGAAACAAGGGAGGGAGAGTGAGAGAGATGGAAAGGAGGGGGCGAGTGGAGGGGGAGAGAACGAGCGGAGGAAGAGGGAGAGAGAGAGGCAACGGAGTGAAGGAGAAGGTGGAATGGTGTGCTCGGGAAGGAGGAGACGCGGCCAAGAGGAGGGATGGTTCGTGCACTGAGGTATGCATGAGCTTATAAAGTTGTGCGACAAAGCAGTTGGACGCGTGCATACCTACACACTCTACCAACCAACTACCCTGCACAAGCCAACAACTCCCCACACTAAATACTCTCACCAACTGGCCCACAACGTGGGCCCCACACAAACCACACCTGGGTTCCACACGAACCCACTCCTGGGCACACAAGCACAGTACCACAATGTACAGTGCCAACTGTAGGATCGAAAGGCTTCTTTAGAGGGAGTGAATAGAGAATTTTACTTTTTAATGTTACTATACCCAATTTTAACAATAATCAGAAATGATAAGCAATATGATTTATGAATTTGTACTTATCATGCACACTTGATGTAACTAGAATTAAAAACACAAGATGGGGATGAGAGTAATTGAAAACACAATCAATTTATAGTGGTTCGGCAACCCCGCCTAGTCCACTCCTCAAGACCCTCTTGAGATTTTTCC